>CM065393.1:19135000-19432500 GCA_033060915.1 Euryodendron excelsum | reverse complement strand
GCACATTCTCGGCATTCGACTTGGTGGAGAAATTTATAGAGATAATATTCTTAGAAAAGATTAATTGAAAGTTCTTTATGGGAAGGAAGTGGATGAGTGCATACAACCTATTGCCAATGATTTGTCTCTGGAATTGAGGTTGGTTCATCACTTCACTTGCACCATCTTCACCCCTAAAACTGAAAAATATGAATGTGTCTGAAAAGGAATTATTTTTCTTATGGGCTTATCTGACTAATTCTAGAATTGATTTCTCATTGTTTATCTTAGATCATATGTACAAGGCAACTATTACTAGAATTAGTTTACCATATGGTATATTATTGACCAAAGTTTTTAAGCATTTTAATGTTGATTTGAGCAATGAAAAGAAGAGAACTCTGAAAGCCATCAGTGATGAGTACAATGAAAAAACACTCAAGAGAATGGCGTACACTCTGAAAAACAAAAAATGGACCCCTAAGAAATCTAGTGCAAGCAGTGCTTCAAAGGAAAAAGCTCCTTCTGGGAATAGTTCTAGGCAAAGGACTACCAAGAGAAATCTGAGTCAAGAGATTGAAGGAAGTGCAAGGGAGATGAGTGTTTTCGTAGCTCAAGTGATGGAGTCTCTGGAAAAATTGAATAAGAAGGTAGACATTACTGTCACAAGAATGTTCTTTATGGAAAGAAAAGTCCAAGAATTGAAAAAGGAAGTGCAATAAATGAGAACTTGGAAAGGGCAATTGATAGAAGAAGAAGGAGATGAGGAAGAAGAGGAAGAGGCATTAGAATAAGAAAATGAAGAAGAATGAGAAGAAGAAGGAGAAAAACAAGGAAAAGAAGAAAAAGAAGGAGCAGAAGAAGGAGAAAAAAAAGATAAAGAAGAGGAAGCTGAAGAGGACAGAGCTAGTGGAGAAGAAGAGGCACATAAGGCTAAAGAAGGAGGAAATGCTAAAAAAGGGCTAGAAGCAGAGGAGAAAGACCAAGAGGAAGACTCCTCAGCCACAAAATCTGATGCCCCCCTTTTTGTTTCTAGTCACAAGTATGGGTTGAGGGACATACCTAGCAAAAACTTCTCTAACACCCCTGATAACCCCATTGTCCTAACCCCTTCACCTCCAGCCTCTCCCCACTGACCTCTCCTCTCCATATCTCCTCTCTCTATTATATTTGCACTATCATTTTGCATATGCATGATATGTTAAAGGATGGTGTGTCATTTTTAAGCCAAAATTGTTTCGTAAACATTCTGTGAATATTATTTGTCTAATCTTTTGTAACAATTTGTGGATGTTAATTGTCTAATCCTCTATAATACTTTTGTGAATGAAATATGACCATATAAATTTTTTTGCTTGATGCCTTGATGGTTAATGCTCTGATGGTCGAATGCTTTATTTGTTGCCCTATTTCTACAAATTATCTTGTTATAAGATTTTTTGCTATTGTACCTGTCTTTGTTATAAATTTTTCTTTCTCTTTCTCTTTTTGATGAGTTTAAAAAAAGGGGAAGAAGATTAAGATTGTTGCATAAGAATGGTAATAATAGGAGAAGAATGGAAATAAGATTGGTAATACTAATGACATGTTGACATGAATGATGAAATGATGAATGTTGCATAAGGAAATTGTATGAAGAACTATAAAGCATGTTCTAAGGGGGAGTAAAATGATAAAGGAGCAATTTTCCTCAATTTATTTTTGGAATTGGTATAAATTTAGAATTATTTTGATAAAAGCCTCTTGAGAATTGTTTTGCTATAAATTTGAAAATTGTTTTTGATAAAAGAACAAAAGAAAAGATATTTTTCTTGGGAGCATCCATTGCAAAATAAAGAGAGAGCTTTATACTAGTATGAATGATTCTATTCATTTCATTTATTCTTATACCTATTATTGCAAAGGTTTTGTTATCATCAAAAAGAGGGAGATTATTGACTCCACGCATTGATTTTGATGATAACTAAACCTTCTGTTAGTTTACTAATGAAATTAATTAGTGTGCAGATCAATGAGAGAATATATTTTACAACTAAAGTTTAATGAATGGCAAAATGAATGCAAAACAATTCAAGGATTGAACAATGCACCAAAATCAAGCAATGACACCTATTCAAATATCCAACCAATGAGGTGAATTCAAAGAGATTGAAGGTGCTCAAAAGACGATTTCATTAAGCTTGTAAAGACTCAATGAAGTTGATTTGAATTCTAAGAGATTAAATGTGTTCAAAAAGGATAATTCATCATACTTGCAAAAACTCTATGAAGAATCCAAGAAAATTTTTTGGAGAAACCAAAATGAATTCAATCCAAATTGAATTGAAGACGTCATTGAATTATCACAATGGATTGAAGACTTTGAACTATCATCATATCCCAATGAGAAGATTCTTTGAAGTACTTGAAGTGTTTTTGAAGCTAAACTTGATCAACGATAGCATAAGACATTTTCTAGGTGATGTGCCGACGCATGAGTTTGATGTGTCGACACATGAGGACAGATGCCAGTATTTGAAGAATAGATGATCAAGTGTCGACACATAGGTTTGATGTGTCAACACATAAAGACAGAGAGTAACTTCTGAAAAATGCAGGCTTGATGTGTCGACACATGAAATTATGTGTCGACACCTGGGGACTAACGGTTATACTTTTAAACATTATATTGAACTGGGCACGCATTTAATGAACCCCCAACTACCTCCAACGGGTGAGATCAATCCAGGGCCATATATACAAGCCTCTAAATGCATTTATGGTAAAGAGATATAAGATTATTCCACCTTTTGATCATCAAGAGCTGACAAGTCTGAAAATTCTCTTTGTCTTCAATACTTGGCATTAAATGAGCTATTCATTTCCTCATCTACTCTTCATAAATAGTATAAACTTCAATTGTAAATTCTTTGTACACTTCTGAGTGAGAGTTTGAGTGTTCTCTTGTAAAAGAAAAATACTTGTAAGTTTGAGAGAGCTTGGACAAAACTTTTATAGTATTGAAACTTGGGTGTAAGCTTCAAGGAGAGTGAGTTAGGTACTTCAACTAGTCTCTACTTTGTAACTAGAGATTGCATAGTGGAAGAAGACTTTAAGGAGATCTTAGGATGAGGATATAGACCACAAGTTGTGATTGAACCTCAGTAATTCGTTGTATTTTTCTCTTGTGCTTTGCTTTCGTTTCTTACTTGATTTGGTAGCATTGCATATATTTTGAATCATTATTTCATTGCCTTAAATTAGCTTTAATTTATCTTAATTGCAATTAGTTTTAAAAACCCAATTCACCCTGCCTCTTGGGTTGCCTTTTGGGTCAACAAGTGCAATTTCACAAGTTCAGTGATGGCAGTTGCCCCACTCTCTCCTATATAACTACCAACTCAAACATTCTCTTAGATTATGATTCTATCTGTCCTATAGTTAGAATTGAAATCTCTATTTTATTAATTAAGGTGTAGACAAGTTAAACTAAAATAAAAATTATGGAATCAAATGATTTGCCTTAAAACATTATTGAAAATAAAAAGTTGGTAGTTATATATGTACGTATATAAATTGGAATGGAGATGATCCAAATCTCATCTATTCCAATCATGTGAAATGGATGTCTCCATTCCGCAATTAGAATGGAGAGGAACCAAATCCCATTTGCTTCACTAATTATGGAATTGAGATTTTTATTCCAACAAAGACTTTCTTGCTCTTTTCCAAGTTTTCTCTCTCATTTCTCTCACTATCTCTCCAGCATTCTAATGAGTAGTTCCACTAAGGTCAATTCTGTTGTTTACTTAGGAACCTTACTTTCTTGAAATCAGTTCTCTTTGGTGCATGTATCTTCTATTGTGTTCGTGAAATATCTTTAAACTCTTGCTCTTTTCACTTGTTTGTGTTTTGTTCACTAAAGTAGAATTTACGAATATGTGTTTAGTAGTTGAACTCTTAGTTTAATGCATTTTGATAGTTTTAGCTTGAAATTAGGCTTTGAATACGTTAAACTTTGCTAAGATGGAGTTGTGGAAATGAAAACTATTACCAATAGTTCATTTTAGTCTTTGGTTGTATTAAATCCTTGGCCTCTCTCTCTCTCTCTCTCTCTCTCTCTCTCTCTCTCTCTATTTTCGTGGTCGGAATACGTTTTATACGTTGTATGCTCTTTTAGATGCTGATGAGAGAGTGATGCCCTTTCACAAAATGAAGGCTAAATATGAAAATTTGCATATCATCTCTCCCTTGCTAATTTTGATAATGCATCCAATGGATATTTGATAGAGGACTCCGGTGTCTTTGCTATTGAAGTTAAATATGGAAAGTGTTTATCATTTTGAACCTGATCATCATATTTATTCTTTAAAGCTTGATAAGTTTCTAGAGCATTTTTGTCATTGTTAAGAAAACCAAATGGCATTGTGAAGTGCTCCTTATACTCAAATATTGAAATATTTCCTTGCTTTAGAGAAATGAACTCTTTTTCCTTCTGGTATCTATAAATGAGAGAAAATTATTGTTCATCAAATGCTTCTTCAAATTAATGCCAAGTGATAGGTACACCTATTGCCTGAGAATCCAACATTCGCTTAGTAGCTTTCCACCAATTCCTAGCCTCCCCTCTCAGTATAAATACAGCCAATAACAATTTTTGTTCACAAGTTACAACCATGACCTTAAAAATTGCCTCTAATTTCTTTAGTCATTCTTTAGTTACCAATGGATATGTTGCTTTTGTAAACTCCGGTGGATTAAACTTCATAATTTGTTCATGCAAAGTACTAGCTCTTAGCGTTAGTCTTGTTGATTGATACTCTATATACTGTGCTAAGACATTAGCTATTCTGTTTACAGCATCTAGTGGATTCTTAGCACTAACTAGAATTTTTTTTCCCCTGGTTCTTGCATCCCTGCCTCCTAGCTAGATCAGATGACACTTTTTCTTCAATTCCCCTTGGGGGATTTCTTTGTGCCATTCCTTCTGCATCAATTTAGGGTTAGCACACAATTTATATGACCCAAATATTCCTAGCACCTCAAACCAACACCAACAACACCTTACAGTCCACTGTAACTTTAGACACCAACTCAATAACATAGCCTTAGTCTTAAACCTTATCTAACATCAATTCGACTATGGAGCCTCGGTCTTAAACCTTGGCCATAAACCTTGGATGACACCAACTCGACTATAGAACCTTGGTCTTAAACCTTAGCCATAAACCTCAGCTCTAATGCCAATTTGTCACGCCCACTTCTAATCAGGTGTCATTAACACCATCCTAAGCTGAGTGTGATTACAGAGGTTTCTTACCTGTGATCGATACCTCATAACAATCCCAAAGATAAGAATCATGTAAGGGATAAACAACATCATTATATATAAAACCATCCTATAATCACCAAATTTACATAAGAGAATTACTAAACAAACTGCATAAGTGTTTACAAGACGGAGATGTAAACAAACTCTAAGACATTATCATTTAAGTGTACACATATACAAGAGTTAAGACTCTCAAGCTATAAGAACTCTTCACAGCACATCAACTCGGCACCAATAGCAGTAGACTGTACCTCATCAATCATACCTAAAAAACAACCTATATGGGTGTGAGCTATATATTAATGTGCCACCAAGATAATCAAACTCGTAAAGAATGAATTCTAAATAAACACCAAATCAATCAACAATAAATAATTCACCTTTCAATGACAATCACACACCTTTCATATTATTAATGAAAAATGACTCATGTAATGCACTGCCTCCTGTGATGCAATGTTGGATGTCACCACATAGGCTCACCACTTAGGCTTACTTGTTGATAATCTCGCTAAATTTGATAAAGCAAGTTATCAAGAATATCTACTGTGACTTAATCTCAACTATGTAATGCAAGTTAAATTCACAATATATAGTGTATGCAATACCACCTTATAATCCAACAATCAATACCAACATTGATAATAAGACATTTAATTCAAAAGTGGATTGAATCCCCACCTCGTTTTTTTGTATAAAACAAAAGTGACATCATTCCTTAGGTGGAATTGGAGTGTCTTTGGCCACCTCCAAACCTATCACACACCCCCACATCAAACTTATGAAATATATGTAACCATTTATAACCAATGCATATTTATGACTTATAATGCACAAATATAAGGAATGATATATCAATGACACATTAGAAACTAAATGAAAAGTGCTAAACCCTTCCTAATGCGATACAAGAAGAAGAAAGGTCAAACCGGCTCAAGGGAATGCGCCAGTGCGCCCCTCTGGCCCGCCCTATAGCCTCTTAGCCAGAGGAGTGATCCATTAGGCACCGTCCAGGCACGCGAATGCGCCCTCACTCCACTTGGTCTGAAAATGATGAAACTCAAATGGGGTTTTTAACCACTTCCAAGCATTCCAACCCATTCCCAAGTGCTCTAAGGTCTACAATGAAGTTCTAAGTCTCCAGCAAAACATTAGAACGTAAACATCATGTAAGATTCTAAGTAGGGGTTGAACCCAAACTTTGAACCTTGATGGTCACATTAAATATAACACTTTCCCAAACCGACCCTAACTATGGAATGGTTAGGATCGTATCCGGGTTGTGATTTTGAAAACAAGTTTGAAAGAAGAAGGTTTTGAATGCAAGTTTTGAAAAAGAACTTTAATATAAGTTTGAAAACATCTTTGAATGCAATATTGAATGCAATGCGTGATTACAACAACCGTAATGCAGTTGGGATGTGAAAATACAAGGTTTGACTTCACAACATAAGTAAGGGGGCCGGACCCATACCGTCTTGGGTTGAACTTGAAGAAAGCCCCTGACACGTTGACCTTCAACAAGTCTTCTTATGCATTAACCAGGAATTCCCTTGCTTCAAGCACGCAATAAAGGGCTAAGAAGGTGGGGATTAAAATAAAAGAGAACCCAAGTGGGTTAGGAGAGTGAAGAGAGAGGAGGGGATTACATAAACTAAATTAAAAAACCTACCTTATCTTCTCTTAAGTTTGATTACTTTGTTTGCTTCACCTTGAGAGATTTGAATGCGCAACACTTGATCTTCAATGGATGATTGGAGGTTAGGATTTGAGTGTTTAGAGTGTATGGAGGATAGGGTTTGAGTGTATGAATTGAAGGGAGGTAGGGTTTGAAGGAGACTTGAGAGAACAAGGGTATTGAGCTCTATTTTAAGTGACACAGCATTTTTGGAGCGAGTTTGCAAATCTTTTTTATGCATGGGGTGGTTGTATTTATAGGCATATGAATTGACCTTGGCACATGTTGTAGTGGCGCTATGCCATTATTTTGGCTTAGCACCACTAGGGGTGGCTCCAGACCGTTTTTTGGTAGTGATGCCAGCCACTTAGGAAACCTTTAAGGTGGTAAGAAATAGATCTTTTGACCCTTGGGACAAAAGACAGAAGATTTGGGCGCCTATCATATTGGCTACCATGTAATTTTTGGCCTAACTTCATTAAGAGTGACTCCAAAAAGTTCGGGAATGATCCGAAAGGTTCTCAGTAACTAGACTTGGCTGGGAATGAAGAGGAACCCCTAACAAAGTGTCCTAGAGACAACGGATTTGATAACCAAAACCGGTGTGATTGGATAAGGCAACCGACCCACTAAGGGCACAACAATCGTTTGAACTGAGATACCGAAAATGGGTCAGAGTCGACCGGGATAGGATTCAAAGTTTTGAAACACTATTAAGAGTGTTCCAAAATATTACCGGTTTGATATCCAGAGTCGGTATGGTTAGAAAGGGCGACCGGCCCACCAGGGCAAAACAGTCAGTTTACATTGGGTTTACTAGAATGGTCTGAAAAGGTATTGAAAGATTAGGAATACTGTTAGAAGCATCCTTAGAAGGTAACCGATTTGATACCCAGAGCCGGTGTGGTTCCCGGAGGCGATCAGATTCGTAGGGGTAAAACGATCATTTTGATCGAATGGTCTCAAAATTGGTCCGGAACGACTGGAAGGCACTTGAGTATGCCAAATTATCTTTGGAAAAATCTTGGAAGGGTGAACTTACCATTTTGAGAACTTTCTTGTGAAGCGTGTCGAGAGGGCTTAAGAGGTAGTTTGGTTATTTTTCACACAGTGAGCTACCAGGCACTAGTGTTAACCTATGTTTTGAGTGTTTTCGTCACTCTAACGGTTTATGACTAGTTGGTTTCCAAAGGTATCCTGTCCTTTGATAAACGTACCATGACCAAGAGACGAGTTCAATCCCGTGACATAGAGGGTTGGCATTTCTCTATGTCGACCTATTTGCAAGTGTTTCCATTACTCTGACGGTGTGTTCATTCCAAAAACTGCTTGATCTCGGGAAGCTTCTAGATGGTAGTACCATCTCGGGGCCTTAGGTACTTTTCTGATTGACGTGTTGAATAGCAAACATTTTACGTTAGCGGGCTAGCAGATGCCAAAAGTGAACTGCTTTACCGTCTCGGAGACTTAGGTCTCATCCCGGTTGACGGGTGTAAAGGGACTTACCATTCTGAGGGGCTTTCTCGACAAAAATGCCGAGCTAGATCGACTTACCGTCTAAGGGATCGACTTACCGTCTAAGGGATCAACTTTCTCGAAAGATATGCCAGATTAACTTTGATTGACTTTAACTAGAATTGAAGTTGAAATAGGGACTTACCGTCTTTAAGAAGATGTGCCAACTTGAATTGGATCGAGTAATGCCCCAAGGCCATTTTGGCCATTTTACCTCTATTGGGCCCGGTAGGCCCGCGGAGCGGTTGATAACTGGATTGAGTCTTGAAAGTTGGTTTGGGCTTAAATGTGCTTGGGTCAGTTGATCACTCCTGAATAGTGCAATTTATATCTGCCAACGTGTTGTTGCGATGCAGTAATAATATCTGCGCTAAGTCCGAAGTCGATCCATAGGGAAATTAAAGAATAAGCTCTATGAGTAAGTTCTGCAATCAGGAAAAAAGGATAACGAGCTTAGGATTAATCAAAATTGCAAGAAAGCTTCCAAAAAGGAAATAAAAATCAATTGTTGGAGATAGTTGATCTAAATTATCAGGCAACAAAATTAAATTAATTTTAGGGATATATGCATATAATATAAAAAGGTATTGGCAGGGTTTGATCTAGTAATAGGCCCACAGGTAGGTTCCCAAGATAGTTTTGATTAAAGAAACTCAAGATTCAATTACCCTATTAGAGTCGATATTCAGTTATTTACTAATATTCATACCAGGGTTCCATTCATACCTGTCTCAGTTTATAAACCTATCTATAAGGTATGTTTAAAGCTTAATCAAGAGCAGTAGATTTTTAAAGTACTCTTAATAAGAATATATATGCAATTATAATCAATATCCTTATCAGAAATTCTAGGTATATGTATCCCTGCTTACAAATCAGTCTATACATACATGCTAGATATGATCAAGAATATTGTTTCTGAAGATATCCATGGACAAGAAAATGAGTCTTGATCTAAGATTTTGAAATCTTGGAAAATATATAACTATCTTGAATTTCTATCAGTAACCTATTTACTTTTTCAACCCATACCAAGAATAGATTTAACTACTAAAAAACATTATGAAGATTACAAGAATGGAAATAATAATTAAAGAAAGAAAATGTTGCATTAAAGAAATATAATATGAAATTACAATAAAAACAAGAAAGAAAACTAAAGATAAAAACTAAAGATTAAAGGATTCTCCCTTGAAAGATGAAAAGATTCATAGCCTCCAAAGGTTAGATGATCCAAACCCTAGAAAAACTCTACAATTTTTCTCCTCCTTCCAAACATAAAACTCTTAAGTCTATTCTACTACCTACCAATCTCTATCCAACTAAAAAGTGAATTAATCTATAAATCCCATCGTCAGTCGTACGGACAATTTTCACTGAGTGCTCAGATGGGCTGGGTCACTTCATAAAAGTTGTTGGTCTCGAAAAGTTATATGAAATTGACATATTATGGGTCTGAATAGCATTTCTAGTCCACGAGATATGGGTTTCCAACATTTCAACTCTGCGTGCTTCAGCAGCTTGTACCTTGATAGCCACTTCTTGAAACCTATGATTAAATTGCATTCAAAATCATTCCATTTAAGTTCAAAGTCTACATAAAGCATTATAAACTTAATTAATATAAAAAAATAAGCAAAAAGACATATATAATCATAAACTAATGCTAACAAAGTACTAATTAAGGCCTTATAATTGCACTTTTGAAGCGCAATCACACCCCCAACTAGATTTTTGCTAGTCCCTAGCAAAATACTAAAACCAAAAACATAATTTTCACTTTCGTTGAAGTCACGAATGCATTTAGCCTATGCATCAAGCCTTTAAACCCCTAGGTTACCCCTAGTAGACGAGTGATTTCTCGTGAGGACTTGCAGTGATGATACCCACAAACATCTATTCATGTCAAACAATCAATGGTAGAGAGAACAATTAAGGCATATGAGAACTTATGCAAGGTAATTCTCGACTCAACCTCTAACATGAGTCATGCACGGTTAAGACATGAAAACTACAAGAAAGATGCACATTATAATGCACTAACAATGCAATATAACCCAAGTGTATCAATATCATGTTCAAACATCCTTCATGCTTTAATTCAAATACTCACAAGGCATACACTCACAAAAATATGAACACATGGGTCCCGCAATGGAAGGATCATCATTAGAGTAATTGTATAAATCATGCAATAAGAGCAATCCAAAAACAAAAACCGCCAAAATGTAAGTGTATAGGACTTGACATAACTTCATGAAAGAATTCACAGTCAAAGTAATAATCAATAAATTGACAAGGATACTTATACTCAAAAGAATTGTCAACTCATGTATACTTCGGATCAACTACAACCACCTGAATTAAAAGACAAATGTATGAAGAGAGAAAAAATAAACTATTCAAAACGTTTGTGCTCAAGGCATCTAATGATCACTAAAGCCATACTTTCACTTCCTAATTCATATGTTAATGCTTTTCATTTTTTTTCATTTGTTTTTTCATATTTGTTTTTTTCTTCTTTTCTTTTTTTTTTTTTCATGATTTTCCATATTTCTTCTCTTTTTTCCTTTTCACTTTTTTCATCACATCACAAATACATCATCCCCTTCTTTTCAAGCTCTTCACTAGCACCAAGATCACGTCTCTTTAATAGGAAACATTTCAACAATGATTTGGCTCTATCAAAAATGATATATAAAAGGTTCAAGAAAAAAAATCTATAAATTATGGATCCAAGAAAAATAGAATGAACTAAAAACATATTCAAAAGTATACTAAGTTTACAATTCAAAAGAGTATAAGTGCCAATAACCTTAATCATTACCTAACTTATAAATCAAAATCAAGTATAATGAAACTATTGAAAGAATAAAAAAATGAAAGAAATATCCTTGAGTAAATGTAAATCCACTTCGAAAAGAAGATAATTTGGCTCTAAAGCTCACAAGGTACAATCTCTATTATTTAAGGATGAAAAATGCACAAAATCATCAACATAAGAAGTCATATAACAAGATGGTGCATCATGATGTAATCTCTCTCTTGTAATGCTTTCATGGCAAAAACTTATAATTCATCATCATAAGAAGTTAACTCGACAATTAAGCTTAAGTTTAGTCTAATGAATGCCTCCAATCATTCTCAATTCCAAGATTGTATTGACATGAACATAAATATGGTTGTAAAAAATATTTTCAACACTCCTAACATTAATAATTCTAAGCAATAAAAGTATAAATGAAAGTGTTAAAAATATCGACCATGACCGATGAACCATGTGCTACTCAACTCTTACCAACTCAATTCCGGTCTCCAAAGGTGAATCAATGTGAGCAACACATGTAACTGATTAGCAAGGCATAGCAAAGTTTCTTTTTCTTTTTTTTCTTTTTTTTTTTTTTTTTTTTTTTTTTTTTTTTTTAGAAAAAGAGAGTACTCAAAGAAAACATAAATAAAGCAAAAGAAGAAAAGAAAAAAAACCAAAATATCTTCAAAGAAAATAAAATACTACTAACTGTATAACTACTAAATCAAGTTTTCCCAAGAACTCTAAGACAAACGGGTAGGACCACACTCCGGAGCCTCCGAACTTGAGGCCATCGAAGTGTGAATCTTCAACCAGTCCACCTTCGCCTTCAACTCAGAAATTTTCCTTTGCAAAAACTCAACAGTTGCTAATGGATTAGACATGGCAGGTTGTTGCTGTCATGGAACTAAAGTGGGTAGGTCACTCTACTAAGGTGCTCAGGAACTCAAAGCATCCAAACCGGATAACGGAAGACCCGAATGTGCAATGGTGTTCGAAGGCAATATGGGCACACCAAGCTGCTCCCAAAGCTGAGTAATGAACAATCCATAGGGTAACCCTCCAGATGAATAGCGTGCTTCCCTCATAACAGTTAGCATCATTGTAGGCAGATCAATAGTACACCCTTTACCAATAATATAAAGCCAAAAACACCGATAGTGATCCACTACAACACCTGAATCCACTTTAGGGAGAATATTTGAGAAAAGGATCAAATTCAACAGCATGTGCTCCTTTTTTAAAGACCACACAGGTATGATGAAATGATGATCCACTATTGGTATTTTCTATAGTTCGGCACAAAGTACATTAATAGGGGGTGAATTTCCTTCAAATAATGCAAAATCCGGCCTCGGAACCCATGGCAAAGTCAAAAGCTCACAAATATCATACGCTGCAATAGTGATCACATGTCCCCTCACTTTGGATTGAATGGAGAGCTCGGGTGTCTCAAACACGCTCAAATAAGTATAAAATTGTCGCAGCATGTCGACATTCACCAAACCATCTCTCCTTAACATCTGAAGCCAACCCCTTAGTATGAATATAGATTTTAAAAATCTATCCAAAAAATTTGAGAGTTGCACTCGGCGTTCAATTAACACTTACCGACCCTTAAATGAATTCATGTACATATCCCTCTCCCGAGAGTTAGCGAATTGTTTGATTCCCTATTGTGATCTGTTCTTACTCCTTTTGAGTGACATGGTTATCAAGATTGCTTTATTTGTCCTATTCTTAAGAGAAACTCATAACAACAAATAAAATAAAATAAAATAAAGAAAATGAATGACATAACATAAATTAAGATAAATAGTACTCCATTAAACTAATGTATATAATAAATTAAAAAAAAACAAATAGTTCTAATTAAAACAGAGTTTTATACCACCACAGCGTGACGCATCATCTAAACTCATAAACACAAACATAACATCCAAATATGTAAAAATAAGAGTTTTAGATCAATTATACAATAATCCTGAGTGCACATAATCTAAACTCTAGCAAACACTATCCACTACATATCAGTGGATGGATCCCACACTGAACGGGATATCTCTCTCTGCAACTCCTCAATAGATTGGCTATGCCGCTTCTACTCCTTGTCAATCCTATCAAACTGGCCATAAACCTCTGTCTGAAAAGTCCCAAAAGCAGATGCGTCAGTGCCTGCAACTCCAACATCTCTATTACCTTATCCAACAAATACTGCCTAGTACGACCACTTCCCTCAGCTAATGGTCCTCCTTCCGCCTCTTCTTTGTCTTCCTCAGCCCTTTTCTTCTTGTGACTCCTATACTGTGCTTCTGACTTGTGAATGAAGTCATATTAATGGCACTCATGGAAGATTTTCTAGAAAAGATCGAAGGTAGGTTAACTCTAGACTCAATGATCAGGGAAGTAAGCATACACATAAATGGAATGCTATTCCCTCGGGTTATATTGTTGGCATCATGATAAAGCTGGAGGAACATATATCTCGGCAAGTCTATGGCCTACCTTCCGAAACCTTAGATTTCTAAAACTTAAACTTTCAAATCTTCCCTAAATCTAAACCTTCCCTAATTCTACCCTTTCCTAAATTCCATACCTTTCCAAATCTTAACTTTCCAAATCTAACTTTTCAAATCTTTCTAATTTCAAATCTTTCTAAATTTCAAATCTTTCCAAATCCAAAACATTCCAATTTCAAATCTTTCCTAATTCAATCTCTTTCCTAAAATGAAACTTTCCTAAAACGAAACTTTCCTAATTCGAATATTTCCACATTTGAATCTTTCCTAAATTCCAACTTCCCAAATCTTCCAAGTCCAACATTCGAGTCAAATCTTTCTTAATCTCAAGTCCTTCATAAATCCTATCTTCCTAAATCTAGGTTTTCCAAACCTCAATCTTTCCAAATCAATTTCTTAATCCTTTCAATTCCAAATTCCAGTTTCCAATATTCTATTTTAAGTTCAAATCAAATCCTTTTTCAAATCAAAACCTTCTATTTTCTATTGGACTCTTGTCTGAACTGCAGTTAACCTGATTCCTCAAAAAGGATACATAGGCAACCTTCATGGGTGCGGTCATAACTTTTTTCAAACTTCTAATTCCATAATCTATTTTCAAGTTTCCAATTCCAAAAATCTATTTCCAAATCTCTATTTCCAATTTCTAAAACTTTCCAAAATCAAATCTAACTTTTCAAATCTCTTTTCAAATTACATCAAGTTATTTTCAAGTCTATTTCCAAATCTATTTTTCAGAATCTCTTTTCTTGCACTTATATATCATGCATCATGTCTTTTTAAACATTCTTTTTCTAAAGTGGATAGGATTGGACATTTGTTAGTTGAAGACTCTCATAGGTGAATCTAGGGTGAATAGACATGTAGGTACCGCAAGGGTGGGGTAGGGTGATGGCTTAGTACGTTTTCCCTACACGTAACCAACCTCCGAACCTAGGATCACTGTTTTCAAAGACCAAAATGGAGTTATTTTTCTAAAAAGGGCTTAAATATTTTCCAATGGTTGCTAAATAACCTGTTTTTTTAAAAACCCTCTCTTGAGGTGGTATTTTCAAAATCGTTTTCAAAAACCTTAGGTGCAGTCTTTGGATTGTGCTTAGTTTTTAGGTGACCTAACTCACTTTAATCAAGCTAGGTGGCGACTCCAAATTATTTTCCAAAAACCTTTTTTCAAATCAATTTTCAATTAAAACCTAGTTGCACTCATTCTTCTAGGAGGATGAGTTCTAACGAGAGAGTACAGTATTTTTTCCGCTTGTGTGTGTATTCCTCGAGTGCGAAAAATCTGGGCTCGATAGCTGGTGACTCCCCTGGGGACACTTAGAGGGTTAGGCCGTAGTCATGTCTCTTTTCCCTTCACTCATGTAGAGTCTTCAATTAACTTGTTCAATCCTATTCACTTTAAATTTTCAAAACCAAAATTTCAAAATTGTTTAAAAAAAAACATGTATTTATTCTTATTATCTTGTATTAAGTCTGCCATCCATATGCTAACTCTTGCATATTTGTTTTGTAGGTGAGCTTTTTGTTTAAATTCTTTTAACTGCTATGCATGAATGTGATGAACAGGATGAATGGGAGTTGTTGGGCTCTTTCTTCTGCTTTCAAAAATCACACACACACTGCACATGGGCTTGCATTATGCATACTTGCATTTTTTCCCTGATATGACCCTTCTAGTTAGAAAGGGGGAACGGTATATTGGTTGTGGGCAACATGTTGTGTCAGTTTCTTCGCCTACGGCCTCTTGATGGTTCCCCCGTTCGAATCACCAACTGATCATGGCACCACCTCGAGGAGTGGGCCTAGGTTTGAAGATCCGGGGACCAAGCCTTTTTAGGACTCATTAGTAAACCCTCAACCTCATACTCATATAGACACCATGCATAGCCGAACCTATACCAAATTTAAGACACGCACACTACTTTCCAAAATTATGGAGGAAAGGGCAACTGCTCTTACTTTGATTTATACCTATTTATTCTTGTTGTTATAATGATTGTATTCTTACTGTTATAATGCTTGTCTAACTGCTCATGCATACGTGTTTACTTTACAAATGCATTCTCTCTCTCTCTCTTTACTTTATGCATCCATGTTCATGCATTTGATATTCCATCCCAAGACGAGAGTTCCAAAGTAACTCAATTCACTGCATTCTCATGCATATAATCAACCCATTGAGAGTGACACCAATGTCACTCTCCCGTATATTAAACCTACCTAAACCCTAAGCGTTCCCATGTAACCCTAAGAACTCATGGCATGCACATCAATTCATTCTATTAAGAGGGGCCCCAATCCCTCTATGCTCACAAAGATAGGGTTACCAAGAAGACAAGGGACAATCAATCAACAAGGTCTCTCAGCGACCTCCTCGACATCGAATCCAAAGAAGGCGAATCCGAAGACTTAAGAGTAGTTTAGAATTTCTTATGTAAAATTAGATAAGTGGAAGTCCAAAGGAAAAATATTCCCCCTCCCCTTGTTAAAATGTACTTTGTCTCTTTTGTTTTAAACCCAGAAGTTCAATGTACCCCTTTTTCGCAAATGAACGAATGTAAAGATGAGTATAGATTGCTAGATTAATGGTGAGGTACTCGTGTATAGGGGCAAAACCCCTATCTCTAAAAGTGAGCAAATACATCATGTTTAGTTTCTCTCTCAAGTAGGGGCACCTCTAGGACATGCATTGCATAGAAATCTTCAAATCAAGGCACCAACTTTTCTTTTGTTTCTTGTCTTCTGTCATCCCCCTCCTCATCTCCAAATACCAAGAGAATCGAAACAAAAGCAAGGCAAGAAGGGGATTTTATAAATAACTCACTTATTATCATCATATTGCTTACATGTTCACTTATTTTATGCTCATGCACCCATATCCATTCCAAGACAAGAGTTCGAAGAAACTCAACTCATTTCATTCTCATGCATTTAATCAACTGTAGCAAGAAAGGAGTAATCTAATCTCATGTTAATCGAACCTAGCAAAACTCCTAAGGGTTCTTAAACCCTAAGGATTCATGGCATGTATAGAACCATATCTCGAGAGAGGCCCAAATCTCTCTCAGTCCAATGGTGGAGGGATTGCCCAAATAAGACAACATCAACCGGCCCACGTCGAAAAGGTATTGTATTGGACAATAGGGGCAAAACCCACCTCCAAAATGGACTTGTCATCATGCCTAGATTCCCTCAAAGAAAGGACCTTCATAGGATATGCATCATATAAAACCTCTAACTCCAAATGTTGACTGCATTCTATGTTTCTTTTTCTTTTTGTAGGTCAAAGAGCACAACTGAATTCATGAAATCCCTCTAGTACCCCACTAAGTTCAAACTCATGGAAGGATAAGCCTAGTGTAAGCACCCCATTTTTGACCGCTCGGCAGTCTACACTCTGTCCAGACTTGTTTTCAAGTCATTTTGGGCATATTCCTATCGAATCCAATTCTCTAGTTTCAAATTCCATCTTTCCATCGCTTTGTGGGCCTGTCAGGCCCAAATAGAGGCAAAATGACCAAAATGCCCTTAGGGGCATTATCCTTTCTTATTCCGATTCCAATCCCTCTCTCGAGATAATTTATTCCTCGAGACGGTCCGAGTAGCAAAACTACTCACAAAACCGTCAGAGTGGCGGAAACACTCACAAAACCGTTAGGGTGGCGGAAACACTCTCAAAACCGTCAGAGTGACGGAAACACTCACAAAACCGTCAGAGTGGCGGAAACACTCACAAAACCGTCAGAGTGGCGGAAACACTCTAAACCCAGGCACGTCTCTTCAGAGACGGTAAGACCCCTTTCCAATCCCTCTCTCGAGACAGTTTATTCCTCGAGACGGTTCCAATCCAGGCACGTCTCTTCGGAGACGATAAGACCCCTTTCCAATCCCTCTCTCGAGACAGTTTATTCCTCGAGACGGTCCGAGTAGCAAAACTAGTCATAAAACCGTTAGAGTAGCGGAAATACTCACAGAGCCGTTAGAGTAACGGAAATACTCAACCGTTAGAGTAGCGGAAATACTCACAGAGCCGTTAGAGTAGCGGAAATACTCAACCGTTAGAGTAGCTGAAATACTCACAGAACCGTTAGAGTAGCGAAAATACTCACAAATTATCAACCGTTAGAGTAGCGGAAATACTCACAAATCATCAACCCCGTCCGAGTAGCGAAAATACTCACACCGTTAGAGTAGCGGAAATACTCACAGAACCGTTAGAGTAGCGAAAATACTCACAAATTATCAACCGTTAGAGTAGCGGAAATACTCACAAATCATCAACCCCGTCCGAGTAGCGGAAATACTCACAAATCTTCCACCCCGTCCGAGTAGCGGAAATACTCACACCGTTAGAGTGGCGGAAACACTCAAAACCTAGGTCAACACCCGTGTCTGTTAGCTCACTTCGGTGAAAAAGGACCAGACTACCCTTAGGACCTTTTCCAAGACTTTTCGGTCAAGATGACCATTTTGCCCCTAGGCATCCGAACGCCCCGGGAACCACACCAGCTCTGGGTATCAAACCGGTGACCCCCTGAGAATACTTTTTATAGTATTCTCAACCTTCCTTTACCTTTCCGGATCATTCTGAGTCAGTTCCGGCAAACCCGGTACAAAATGACCGTTTTGCCCCTAGTGGGCCGGTCTCCTTCTTCAACCACACCGGCTCTAGGTATCAAACCGGTAATGACCCCCTGAGAATACTTTTTATAGTATTCTCAACCTTCCTTTACCTTTCCGGACCATTCCGAGTCAGTTCCGGCAAACTCGGTGCAAAATGACCGTTTTGCCCCTAGTGGGCCGGTCTCCTTTTCCGACCACGCCGGCTCTGGGTATCAAACCGGCAACCTCTAGGAACATTCTAAATAATGTTTCCAGATCCAAATTCTTCTTCCAGGACAGTTTGAGTCTGTCCCGGCAGTTTTCCGATCCGATTGACCGTTTTGCCCCTAAAGGCTCGGTCAACCTTTCCGACACATCCAATCCTCACTTTTCAAGTCAAATACCTCCAGGACACTATTTTAAGTGTTCATGCTCCTTTCCGGCCTCCCGGGTCATTCCCGGCTCCTTCAAATCATTCCCGGACTTTCCGAAGTCACTTCTAGTGAAGCCAAGCCAAAGTTTACATGGTAGTCACTAGTACAGGCGCCCAAATCTAGTCAAAGATACGTTGCTTGCCGACCTTAATTGTTTCCTAAATGGCTGGCGCCACTAGTAGTGGCGCCAGGCCATCCACTAGTAGTGGCGCCAAGCCAAAAAATGGCCTGGCGCCACTACTAGTGGCGCCAGTGTAAATTTTGCCCTGGCACCACTGCAACAGGTGCCAGGCTTGTCCAACTTCTATAAATACAGAGCCTCGTTCAACGTGAAAGGGGTCTGCAAACTTAACCTAAGAATCCTATATTTCGATATACAGAGCTCGAGCACCTCCAAAACCCTAGCCTCCTTAGGTTTTCTAAACCCTAGCCACTATACACAAACCCTAGCCTCCTATACACTCATACACTCCTCTATACACTCATACCCTAACCTTCAACCATCCTTGGAAGACTTGAAGAGCTGCCATCTAAAGCTTGAAGACAACCCTTGAAGACTGAAGAAGAAGATCAAGACGAAGACCGAAGATTGAAGACCGCACGGCGCGTAAATTAAAGAAGATACAAGGTAGGCTTTCTCTTTAATTTTCCGCACTTCCCCCCTCTCTCTTCTCTCTCCAACCCACTTGCGTTTTCTCTATTTTAATCCCCCATCTCTTTCCCCCCCTTTCTTTGCATGCTTGAAACAAGGGGACTCCCGGTCCATGTGTAGGATTAGACTATGGGGGAGTCACCGAGTCGGGGGCTTTCTTCTAGTCTAACCAAAGACCACGTGGGTCCGGCCCCCTTGATTATGTGGTGAAGCCTTAGCCTTGTATGTTCACAACCCCAAATTGCATTGTGCATATCATAGTCTTGCATCTTCCAAAATTCGTTTTCAAACTCGTTTCCAAAACCGTTTTCAAACTTGTTTTCAAAATTGCATCAAAAGCTCTTTTTCAAAAACTTGTTTTCAAAATCACAATTCTAGGGTGATTCTAGCCTTTCCATGGCTAGGGTTGCTTCAGGAAAGTGTTATATTAAAAGTGGCCTTTTGGTCTATATTTTCAAACCTTGTTTTCAAAACCACTTTCTTAAAGTGATTCTAGTCCTCTTATGGCTAGAATTGTTTTAGGAAAGTGAGATGTTTTTATACTTTCCAAAAACTCTCTTTAAAAATCTCTTCCTAAAAATCTCTTTTTCAACATACTTCCCTAAAACTCCCCTCTTCAAAATTGGTTTCAAAAACTCCCTTTCAAACTCTCTTTTTCAAAACTCCCTTTTTCAACTCCTTTCCAAAACTTTCTTTCCTCAAAATTCACTTTCTAAAAACACTCCCTAAAAATCTTTTCTAAAAACTCTCCTCCCGGAATCTTCCTTCTAGAAATTCCCCTATAGGATTTTCTTTCTAAACTCTACGTTTCTAAAAACATGCTTTCCAAAAATTCCTCCCTAGGATTCCCTTCTAAAAACCTTCGTTTCCAAAAACGCGTTTTCCAAAAAAAAAAAAAAAAAAAACTCTTTCCTTAGAGCCCAAACCAAACCCTAGAACCCACAATTAGGAAACCCTAGTTTTCTTTCCAAAAACATGATTTTCACACTTTGCCCCAAACCTAGGTTTCCAAAATCTTTTGTTTTCTATATCAAAACTTCTTTTCTACGTCAAAACAACAATTTTCCAAATCTAGGGTTTCTAGAATTTTCCTTTCCAAATCCTAGCCAAATCCTACCTTCCCTTTAGGAAACCAAATCAAATCTCCCCGTTTAGGAAACTAGATTACGTCCTCCGTTTTTGGAAACAAAATCAAATCTTTTCTTTTAGAAATCAAATCCATTCCCTTCCCAAATCCAAATCTTTCCTAATTCCAATCCCTCCTAATCCTCCACTTTCCTAAATCTTAAGTTTCCAAAAACTTGAACATAAAAATCTTTCCTAATTCAACCCTTTTCTAATTCTACTCTCTTCAAATCTTAACTTTTCAAACCTAAGTTTTCAAACTCTTCCTAAACTCAAACCTTTCCTAATTTCAAGATTTTCTAAAACTAAAACTCTAAAACTTTCTAAATCTTAGACTTTCTAAATTTCAAATCTTTCCAAATTCAAAACTCTCTAAATTTGAAACCTTCTTAAGTTAAATCTTTCTAAACCTAAAAACTTTCTAAATTCTAAACTTTCCTAATTCACAACTCGGAACTTTCCAAAAATGAAACTTTCCAAAGATAACATTTTCCTAATTCAAAACTTTCCTAATCCAAATCTTTCCTAAATTTCAAAATCCTTCTAAATCTTCCAAATCCAACATTCCAATCCAATCTTTCTTAATCTCAAGTCTTCCCTAGGTCTCCTATCTTTCTTAAGTCTAGGTTTCCTAAACCTCCATCTTTCCAAAACCAAGTCTTTCCAAAATCAATCTCTTCAAATCAAAGTCCAATCTTTTCAATTTCAATTTCCAATCTCCTCTTCTAATCTCAAATCAAATCCAATTTTCAATTCAATTTCTTTTTTCCAATTCAATCTCTTTCTTTCAAATCAACCCTTCTCTTTTCAATCGGACTCCGGTCCGAACTACGACTAACCTGATTCCCCCAAAGGGATACGTAGGCAACCTTCATAGGTGTGGTCACAATACTTTTCAAACTTTCAATTCCACCCTCATGGGTGCGGTTTCCCAAATCTTTCCAATTCTCAAATTCCAATCTATTTTCAAAATTTCAAAATTTCTATTTTCAAACTTCTACTTTCAATTTTTAAACTTTTCAATTTCAATTCTATTTCTTCAAATCTATTTTCAAATCAAATCAATTTCAAATTAATCTCTTTTCAAATCTATTTTTCAATTCTCTCTTAACTTGCACTTGCATATCATGCATCATGCTAAATTAGTTTTCAAACATTGTTTTTCAAAGTAAATAGGGTTGAACTATAGTTAATTAAAGACTCTCATAGGTGAATCTAGGGTAGATTGACATGTAGGTACCGAAAGGGCGGGGTAGGGTGATAGTTTAGTGCGTCTTCCCTACACGTAACCAACCTCCGAACCTAGATCACTGTTTTCAAAGAGCAAAAGGAGTCATTTTTCTAAAAAGGGCTAAATGTTTTCCAAAGGTTGCCAAACAACCTGTTTTCCTAAAAACCCTCTCTTGAGGAGATATTTTCAAAATCGTTTTCCAAAACCCTAAGTGTAGTCTTCGGATTATGCTTAATTTTTAGGTGACCTAACTCACCTTAATCAAGTTAGGTGGTGACTCCAAATCTTTTTCAAAAAGCCCTTTATTCAAACCAATTTTTCAACTCAAACCTAGTCGCACTCATTCTTCTAGGAGGGTGAGTTCTAACGAGAGAGTACAGCATTTTTCCAGCTTGTGTGAGTATTCCTCGAGTGCGAAAAATCTGGGCGCGACACCTAGTTGTTAAAAGAAGCTGAACCTACATCAAGGAGCAATAAGAACTAACCATCCATTAATAGGACGTTACCTCCACACCATGCCACAACAACCACCGTCCATGCAAAAGGAGGCTTCACCGTTCGCAAAGTCCTATCAAACTCGTGCAATGCTATAAAAGAATCTCTTAACTGCCAAATGCATGCCAAACACCGCAAAAGATCTGTCAATTCGCCCTCCGTCATTTGGTGATACACCCGGGGAATGAAATACCACTGTAGTCGGCACAGTTTCAAAACCTTGTTAAGAGTTCCCGTCAGTGATCTCTTTTAGATATCCCCAAATCTATAAACATCCCCTCTAAGCACCCTATTTTTGACCGCTCGGCAGTCTACACTCCGTCCAGACTTGTTTTCAAGTCATTGTGGGCATATTCCAATCGAAACCAATTCTCTAGGTCCAAATCCCGTCTGTCCATCGCTTCGCAGGCTGGCCAGGCCCAATAGAGGCAAAATGACCAAAATGCCCTTAGGGGCATTGTCTTTTCCTTTCCTTTCCAATCCCACTCTCGAGATAATTTATTCCTCGAGACGGTTCCAATCCAGGCACATCTCCTCGGAGACTGTAAGACCCCTTTCCAATCCCACTCTCGAGACAGTTTATTCCTTGAGACGGTTCCAATCCAGGCACGTCTCCTCGGAGACGGTAAGACCCCTTTCCAATCCCTCTCTCGAGACAGTTTATTCCTCGAGACGGTAAGACCCCTTTACAATCCCACTCTCAAGACAGTTTATTCCTCGAGACGGTTCCAATCCAGGCACGTCTCTTCGGAGACAGTAAGACCCCTTTCCAACCCCTCTCTTGAGATAGTTTATTTCTCGAGACGGTCCGAGTAGCGAAACTACTCACAAAACAGTTAGAGTAGCAGAAATACTCACAAATAGGTCGATATAGGGAATTAGCAACAAACCCCTGTGTCACGACGACCGCCGTTAGAGTGGCGGAAACACTCAAAACCCAGGTCAACACCATTTTCTGTTAACCCACTTTGGTAAAAAGTGACCAAACTGTCCTTTGGACCTTTTTCGAGACTTTCCAGTCAAGATGACCATTTTGCCCCTAGGCGTCCGAATGCCCCGGGAACCACACCGGCTCTGGGTATCAAACCGGTAATGTCCCGAGAATAATTTTTATAGTATTCTCAACCTTCCTTTACCTTTCCAGACCATTTTGAGTCAGTTTCGGCTAACCCGGTACAAAATGACCGTTTTGCCCCTAGAGGGCCGGTCTCCTTCTTCGACCACACCGGCTCTGGGTATCAAACCGGTAATGTCCCGAGAATACTTTTTATAGTGTTCTCAACTTTCCTTTACCTTTCTGGACCATTCCGAGTCAGTTCTGGCAAACCCGGTGCAAAATGACCGTTTTGCCCCTAGCGGGCCGGTCTCCTTTTCCAACCACGCCGGCTCTGGGAATCAAACCGGCAACCTCCGGAAACATTCTAAATAATGTTTCCAGATCCCAAGTCTTCTTCCAGGACAATCCGAGTTCGCCCAGGCAGCTTCCCGGTCCGATTGACCGTTTTGCCCCTAAGGGCCCGGTCAACCTTTCCAACACATCTTGTCCTCGCTTTTCAAGTCAAATACCTCCAGGACACTATTTTAAGTGTTTCTGCTCCTTTTTGGCCTTCCGGGTCATTCCCAGCTCCTCCAAATCATTTCCGGACTTTCCGGAGTCACTTCTAGTGAAGCCAGGCTAAAGATTGCATGGTAGTCACTAGTACAGGCACCCAAATCTAGTCAAAGATACGTTGCTTGCTGACTTATAAAGTTTCCTAAGTGGTTGGCACCACTAGTAGTGGCGCCAAGAGCAATATTGCCCTGGCGCCACTACAACAGGTGCTAGGTTTATCCAACTTCTATAAATACAGAGCCTCATTCAACGTGAAAGGGGTCTGCAAACTTAACCTAAGAATCCTATATTTCGATATACAGAGCTCGAGCACATCCCAAACCCTAGCCTCCCTAGGTTTTTCAAACCCTAGCCACCATGCATAAACCCTAGCCTCCTATACACTCTTACACACCCCCATACACTCATACCCTAGCCTTCAACCATCCTTTGAAGACTGGAAGAGCTGTCATCTAAAGCTTGAAGACAACCCTTGAAGGTTGAAGAAGAAGATCAAGACAAAGACTGAAGATTGAAGACAAGCAAGGCGCGCAAAATAAAGAAGACATACAGTAGGTTTTCTATTTAAATTTCCGTACTTCCCCCCTCTCTCTTCTCTCTCCTAACCCACTTGGGTTTTCTCTATTTTAATCCCCCATCTCTTTACCCCCCTTTCTTTGCATGCTTGAAACAAGGGGATTCCCAGTCTATGTGTAGGATTGGGCTATTGGAGAGTCACTGTGTCGGGGGTTTTCTTCTAGTCTAACCAAAGACCACGTGGGTCCGGCCCCCTTGATTATGTGGTGAAGCCTTAACCTTGTATGTTCACGACCCCAAATTGCGTTGTGCATATCATAATCTTGCATCCTCCAAAATTCGTTTTCAAACTCGTTTTCAAAATCGTTTTCAAACTTGTTTTCAAAATTGCATCAAAATCTCTTTTTCAAAAACTTGTTTTCAAAATCACAATCCTAGGGTGATTCTAGCCTTTCCATGGCTAGGGTTGCTTTAGGAAAGTGTTACATTTAAAGTGACCATTATGGTCCATATTTTCAAAATCTTGTTGATTTTCAAAACCGCTTTCTTAAAGTGGTTCTAGCCCCCTTATGGTTAGAATTGCTTTAGGAAAGTGAGACATTTTCATACATTCCAAAAAAACTCTCTCTTCAAAGATCTTTTCCTAAAAATTTCTTTTTCAACATACTTTCCTAAAACTCTCCTCTTTAAAATTGTTTTCAAAAACTCCTTCCCAAAATTTGTTTTTCAAAACTCTCTTTTTCAACTCCTCTCCAAAATCTTTTCTTCAGAATCCACTTTCTAAAAACGTTCCCCACAACTCTTTCCAAAAACTCTCTTCCCAAAGTTTTCCTTCTAGAAATTCTCCTCTAGGATCTTCTTTCCAAAATCTACGTTTCTAAAAATTCACTTTCCAAAACTCCTTCTCTTTAAAATCTTTTTCCAAAAACTCTCTCTTCAAATTCACTTTCCAAAAGTTCCTCCCTAGGATTCCCTTCTAGAAAACCTTCGTTTCCAAAAACGCACTTTCTAAAAATCCCTTTTCCTTAGAGCCCAAATCAAGCCTTAGAGCCCACAATTAGGAAACCCTAATTTTCTTTCCAAAAACATGATTTTCAAACTTTACCCCAAACCTAGGTTTCCAAAACCTCATGTTTTCACATAAAAAATATACATGTTTCCAAAACATATTTTCTACGTCAAAACTATGGTTTTTCAAATCTTGGGTTTCTAAAACCTCCATTTCCAAATCCTTGCCAAATCAAATCTTCCCTTTAGGAAACTGAATCAAATCTTCCCCTTTTAGGAAAGTAGATCCAATCCTCCATTTTTGGAAACAAAATCAAACCTTGGCTTTAGGAAACCAAATCCAATCTCCCCGTTTAGGAAACTAGATCCTATCCTCCGTTTTTGGAAACGAAATCAAACCTTCCCTTTTAGAAACAAAATCCAATCCTTTCCTAATCCGACTTTTTTTTCTTAATTCAAATCCTTCCTAAACTTCCACTTTCCTAAACCCTAAGTTTCCAAAAACTTGAACATAAAAATCTTTCCTAATTCAACCCTTTCCTAATTCAACCCCCTTTCCAAATCTTAACTTTCCAAATTCAAGCTTTTAAACCTTTCCAAAATTCAAACCTTTCTTAATTTCAAGATTTTCTAAAACTCTAAAACTTCCTAAAATCTTAAATCTTTCTAAACTCTAAAACTTTCTAAATCCCAAACTTTCCAAATTTCAAATCTTTTCAAATCCAAAGTTTCCTAAATTCAAAACTTTCTTAAGTTAAATCTTTCTAAACTTCCAAGCTTTCTAAATTCTAAATCTTTCCAAAACTTCAACATCTTTCCAAATCCAAAACTTTCCTATTTTCAAAACTTCCTTATTTTCAAAACCTTTCCTTTTTCAAAACCTTTCTTAAAATGGAGCTTTCTTAATTCAAAACTTTCTAAACTCAAAACTTTCTTAATTCAAAACTTTCCCTTTTCTTAATTCAAACATTTCCTAAGTTGAAAACTTCCCTATTTCAAAACTTTCCAATTTTTAAAACTTTCCTAAGTCGAAAATTTTCCTAATTCAAAACTCTCCAAAAGTGAAACTTTCCTAATTCCAAAACTTTCCAAAAATGAAAACTTTCCTAAAATGACACTTTTCTAAAACAGAACTTTCTTAAATCGGACTTTTCCTAATTCAAACATTTCCTAAATCCAATCTTCCCTAATTTCCTAAACCTTCCAAGTCAAGTCAAATATTTTCTGAGTCTCTTCTCTTTCCTAAGCCTAGGTTTCTTAAACCTCCATCTTTCCAAAACAAGTCTAAATCTCTCTTCCCAATTTTATCTGTTCAAATCAAAATTCAATCTTTTCAAATTTCAAGATTCTAAATACCAATTTTCAATCCTCTATTCAAAGTTCAATCTCTTAATTTTCCAATTCAATTTTCAATTCAATCTCTTTCTTCTAATCAAACATTCTATTTTCAATCGGACTCTTGTCCGAACTACGACTGACCTGATTCCCCCAAAGGGATACGTAGGCAACCTTCATAGGTGCGGTCACAATATTTTTCAAACTTTCAATTCCACCCTCATGGGCGCGGTTTCCAAAAATTTTTTAAATCTCAAATTCCAATCTATTTTCAAAATTCCAATTTCAAAATTTCTATTTTCAAATTTCTACTTTCAATTTTCAAACTTTCCAATTCCAATTCCATCTCTTCAAATCTATTTTCAAATCAAATCAATTTCAAATCAACCTCTTTTCAAATTTATTTTCCAATTCTCTTTCCTTACGCTTGCATACCATGCATCATGTTAGTTTTTAAGCATTGTTTTTCAAAGTAGATAGGATTGAACTATAGTTAGTCGAAGACTCTCATAGGTGAATCTAGGGTAAATTGACATGTAGGTACCGAAAGGGCGGGGTAGGGTGATAGCTTAGTGCGTCTTCCCTACACGTAACCAACCTCCGAACCTAGATCACTGATTTCAAAGACCAAAACGGAATTATTTTTCAAAAAGGGCTAAATAATTTCCAAAGGTTGCCAAACAACCTGTTTTTCTTAAAAACCCTCTCTTGAGGTGATCTTTTCAAAATCGTTTTCCAAAAACCCTAAGTGTAGTCTTCGGATTATTCTTAGTTTTTAGGTGACCTAACTCACCTTAATCAAGTTAGGTAGCGACTCCGAATCTTTGCCAAAAGCCCTTTATTCAAACCAGTTTTTCAATTCAAACCTAGTCGCACTCATTCTTTTAGGAGAGTGAGTTCTAATGAGAGAGTACAGTATTTTTTCCGCTTGTGTGAGTAATCCCCGAGTGCGAAAAATCTGGGCGCGACATCCCCCACACTGGGGTAAGTACAAAGTAGTTAATTTGATAGAATATATAGTGGTTTACCAACAAAAACACACTATTTTTTTGGAACATTGTTTAAATTTTGTATAAGGCTTTATGGACTAAGCAATTTAATTTGAAGTGATGAAATGCCCTCATTCTTCTACCATACACAAACAAATCCCTTCGTAAAGCCCACTTGAGCCGGTTACTTTCCTCAAGAAAACTGACAAGATGATCACCGCCCATACTGGGTTAAGGTAAAAGTCATAAGTAGGAGCTAATGAGCAATGATGAAAAGGGTGATTTCCGAGAAGATATAATGAACAATGATGAAAAGGGCAATTTCCAAGAAGATATAATGAGCAATGATGAAAATGGTGATCTTCAAGAAGTGATGGCGTCAAAGGCGTCTCTAGTAAAGAAGATATTGTGTTCGTGGGGATCTTCAAAAGAAGATATTGTCATCCCAAAAAAATAAATGAAAAAGTTGGCATCTCCAAAAGTCGACTTAGCAACAAATTTCTTAATAAAAAAAGGATCTTAAATTAGAAGGCAGAAAGCGATCTAGAAGAATAACAAAGTATAAAGGAAAAAAGAAAGCAGTAAATGGAAGTTATGTTGCCAAAGGTGATCATTGGTCTTTTAAAACCCACAAGTGATCATGTTTGAGCCTTTCTACCCTTTTCATTCATAAACCCCTTAACCTAGCCTACGTTACAGTCCAAATTAAAGTCCTCTCTGATCAAAGAAAATTGCTTAGTCCAAATAAGCCTGAACAATACCAACACAAGTAGGATGAGAAAGGAGAACTAGGGAGGAATGTAGGGGCAATCTCATGCTCCAAAGTGTGCTTAAATGGTTTTGGTTTAAACAACCCACTAAAAGAAGATCTTTGAGCCTAAATATCCCTTCGTTTCTTACAACCCCTAAACCCAGCCTACATTACGGTCCTAAAAGAAGTCTTCTCGGATTGAGGGCTTAGCCGTTTATCGCTCTGCAAAGAGCATGCGAGTTGTCGCTCAAGCCATGGTGACATTTTGAAGATTGGAGAGAGAAAACCATGTGAGATCAGAAAAATCCCAAACAGTAACCCTGTAGAAAGTAGGGATAAAATAGCGAACCGAAAGGTCAAGATCCTTGGAGAATGGTGTAAATGCTATCACACCCCGATGAGAATGGGACAAAACTAAATCGGGAAAAATCCTAGAAAGGAAACAGAACCTTGAGAGTATGGTCCATGGGCAATCCTAGGACATTCTTTGTAAATAGCTTATATACTTGTATTACTAATGCATCCTTGGCATTTATAATCTGTACATCCATTTAAATTTATGTGTAGTTTGTATCTATTCATGCATTCATCAAAAAGCATGGCATGCATTCAATTTTATTCCTGTATGTACATTCATCCAAAAGTAAAACATGCATTAAATTCCATTCTTGTATGAACCTGTGCATTCATAAAAAAATATATACATAAAAAAAAGGTAGAACATGTAAAATAAGTCAGACATCTAATTCCATGTGCATTTATAAAAAATAAAATAAAATAAGTATAATATGAATAAATAAACTGTTTTTGTACAAAAACTGACTCTATGTCTTTCTCTTTCTCTCAAATTGAAAATAGGGAACAAGGTAAAACACAAAAAGGTACTAAAGCCACCCCTCAGACATCTCCAGCACCAGCACCTATCTCAGAAAGCTCAGATTTCCATGGTCGGCAAGAAGTAGAGAATATAGCAATGGCCCACCCTTGACCTCCCTAATCAAATGACTTCTGACTCGAGAAACCATGTATATTGAAAAAGGGGAGTAACGAATAAGTGTCTAATCGCTCAAAACTGAAATAATGAAGCATATCCCTGAAGGTAAGCATTGACCCGCTGTTAAAGTCTGGTAAGACTCACGAAGGTCTCTCCCACAACCATAGGAGCATGGGAGTGCCCTTCACGAATCTTGACAAGCAGTGCACATAACCGACAGTCGACCAAGTCATCCCTTTCGACGAAAACATCAACAAGTTAAAGAGAAGCAGAGCTAGGGCTACCGTGGAGAAATGGACCAAACTTTAGAAGTATGGCAATCCCTTAGCCGTCGCAAACTCAAAATGAGAGAGACAAGAACTTCACTGGGACATAAGAAAACTGAGGCAGCAGATCAGAAGAAAAGGCCGCACAACGGAGCCCAAGCTGAGAAGAGACAATTGTGACGTAGCCATAAGGAAAAGTAGGTCCCATAATATCAGTTGAACCATCTCGAAGACCTAGGAGGAAGCTATACTCATGGGAAGTAGGGGCAAGCTCATATTCCCCAAAACAGAAGAGAGACAGGTCAGGTGGCCAAAAAGGAACCACTGCCAGAAAATAAGCTACATCAATAGGAGAGAAGCCATGCAACCAAATGACCAGCAAAAAACGTCTCGCTCATTTGGAGGATACCCGTCATACCAAACCTGTAGTCAACTCAAAGCAGCGTCGGCCATCCTAAAAGTCAAAGGTGGAAAATCTTGACGTCCATCTCATCCTCAAAGGCTAGCTCAACTGGAGAGAAGGGATCGACTAGAGGCTTGCTCCCCCTTCCATTCTGGCTAGAAAATGCCTTGCTAGCTGATTTGTGACTACCCCTGGATCAACTGGAACTATTGACAAAATTTATTCGAGCTGCCTTCCCGGAGCGGCGTCTCCTCTCGAAACCATCATCACCCGCATCCGTCATCCTGAAAAGGTAAGCCAAGGTAAGAGGTGTTAATATATAGTATATGCATAAGAAAATAAAAGTGGAAGAAAAATAATAATAAAATAAATAAGTCATGAAAACAAACAATAAGTAAACAAAAAAAAAAATATATATATATATAAAAGACTTCAAATAATAAGTCAAAATGAATTTCCTGCACATTTTGATTTTAAAATTCCACTCCTAGGTCAAAATGAATTTCCTACACATTTTGATTTTTCAACTTCGAGTCAAAACAAGTTTTCTAAAATCTCAAGGGTTTTCTGTCCTTTTTTCCTTCAAAAATATTTTATTTCAAAACCTTTTCCAACCCTTTCTCTGAATTTCTAAAAATTTCGACAAAGTTTCATTTAAAAATAGTCCCTGCTACACCTACGACATCAATACAAAACCCAAACCGTGCACTTTGCAATGTCACGATCACATAACGTCAACATCCACGCACACTCTTCAAATTTTTGAATTTTTCAAAACACACGTTTTCTTTTTTTTTTTTTTCAATAAGTTAATGGCTTTTGAAGATGTCCCTTAAAATTGTTTCAAATGTTTTCTAAAATATTCCCAAATTTTTCTAATTTTTAAACTCTAAAATTTCATCATTTTCCAAGTATTTTTCTATTTTTCAAAAATAAAAAATCCACCGAGTTTTCAAAAAATCACAAAACTTCATACGACTGTTATAAGCACCCCATTTTTGACCGCTCGGTAGTCTACACTCCGTCCAGACTTGTTTTCAAGTCATTGTGGGCATATTCCTATCGAAACCAATTCTCTAGGTCCAAATTCCGTCTTTCCATCGCTTCGTGGGCCTGTCAGGCCCAAATAGAGACAAAATGACAAAAATGCCCTTAAGGGCATTGTCCTTTCCTTTCCAACCCCACTCTCGAGACAGTTTATTCCACGAGATGGTTCCAATTCAGGCACGTCTCTTTGGAGACGATAAGTCCCCTTTCCAATCCCACTCTCGAGACAGTTTATTCCTCGAGACGGCTTCAACTCAGGCACGTCTCTTCGGAGACGGTAAGACCCCTTTCCAATCCCACTCTCGAGACAGTTTATTCCTCGAGACGGTTCCAATTCAGGCACATCTCTTCGGAGACGATGAGTCCCCTTTCCAATCCCACTCTCGAGACAGTTTATTCCTCGAGACGGTTCCAATTCAGACACGTCTCTTCGGAGACGATAAGTCCCCTTTCCAATCCCACTCTCGAGACAGTTTATTCCTCGAGACGGTTCCAACCCAGGCACGTCTCTTCAGAGATGGTAAGTCCCCTTTCCAATCCCTCTCTCGAGACAGTTTATTCCTCGAGATGGTCCGAGTAGCAAAACTACTCACAAAACCGTTAGAGTAGCGGAAATACTCACAAATAGATCAATATAGGAAATTGGTAACAAACCCCTGTGTCATGACGACCGCCGTTAGAGTGGCGAAAACACTCAAAACCCAGGTCAATACCGGTATTTGTTAATCCACTTTGGTGAAAAATGACCCAACTGCCCTTTGGACCTTTTCCGAGGCTTTCCGGTCAAGATGACCATTTTGCCCCTAGGCATCCGAATGCCCCGGGAACCACACCGGCTCTGGGTATCAAACCGGTAATGTCCTGAGAATACTTTTTATCGTATTCTCAACCTTCCTTTACCTTTCCGGATCATTCCGAGTCAGTTCCGGCCAACCCAGTACAAAATGACCGTTTTGCCCCTAGAGGGCCGGTCTCCTTCTTTGACCACACCGGCTCTAGGTATCAAACCGGTAATGTCCTGAGAATACTTTTTATAGTGTTCTCAACCTTCCTTTACCTTTTTGAACCATTCTGAGTCAGTTCCGGTAAACCCGGTACAAAATGACTGTTTTGCCCCTAGTGGGCCAGTCTCCTTTTCCGACCACGCCGGCTCTGGGAATCAAACCGGCAACCTCCGGAAACATTCTGAATAATGTTTCCCGATCCCAAGTCTTCTTTCGGGACAATCCGAGTTTGTCCCGGCAGCTTCCTAGTCCGATTGACCGTTTTGCCCCTAAGGGCCCGGTCAACCTTTCTAACACATCTTATCCTCACTTTTCAAGTCAAATACCTCCAGGACACTATTTTAAGTGGTCCTGCTCCTTTCTGGCCTTCCAGGTCATTCCCGGCTCCTCCAAATCATTTTCAGACTTTCCGGAGTCACTCCTAGTGAAGCCATGCTAAAAGTTGCATGGTAGTCACTAGTACAGGCGCCCAAATCTAGTCAAAGATACGTTGCTTGCCGACTTATATAGTTTCCTAACTGGCTGGCGCCACTACTAGTGGCGCCAAGCCAAGAATTGGCCTGGCGCCACTCCTAGTGGGGCCAAGAGCAATTTTGCCCTAGCGCCACTGCAACAGGCGCCAGGTTTCTCCAACCTCTATAAATACAAAGCCTCATTCAACATGAAAGGGGTCTGCAAACTTAACCTAGAAATTACATATTTCGATATACAGAGCTCGAGCACCTCCTAAACCCTAGCCTCCTTAGGTTTTCCAAACCATAGCCACCCTACACAAACCCTAGCCTCCTATACACTCATACACACCCCCATACATTCATACACTAGCCTTCAACCTTCCTTCAAAGACTTGAAGAGCTGCCATCTAAAGCTTGAATACAACTCTTGAAGATTGAAGACGAAGATCAAGACGAAGATCAAGACGAAGACCGAAGACTGCACGGCGCGCAAAATAAACAAGAGACATACGGTAGGCTCCCTATTTAAATTTTCGCACTTCCCCCCTCTCTCTTCTCTCTCCTAACCCACTTGGGTTTTCTCTATTTTAATCCCCCACCTCTTTCCCCCCCTTTCTTTGCATGCTTGAAACAAGGGGATTCCCAGTCCATGTGTAGGATTGGGCTATTGGAGAGTCACCGTGTCGGGGGCTTTCTTCTAGTCTAACCAAAGACCACGTGGGTCCGGCCCCCTTGATTATGTGGTAAAGCCTTAACCTTGTATGTTTACGACCCCAAATTGCATTGTGCATATCATAGTCATGCATCTTCCAAAAATCGTTTTCAAAGTTATTTTTCAAAACGTTTTCAAAACGTTTTCAAACTTGTTTTCAAAATTGCATCAAAATCTCTTTTTCAAAAACATGTTTTCAAAACCACAATTCTAGAGTGATTCTAGCCTTTCCATGGCTAGGGTTGCTTTAGGAAAGTGTTACATTAAAAGTGACCTTTTTGGTCTATATTTTGAAATCTTATTGTTTTCCAAAACCACTTTCTTAAAGTTGTTCTAGCCCTCTTATGGTTAGAATCCCTTTAGGAAAGTGAGATGTTTTCATACTTTCCAAAAAACTCTCTCTTCAAAAATCTCTTCCTAAAAATCTCTTTTTCAACATATTTTCTTAAAACTCACCTCTTCAAAATTGTTTTAAAAAAAAAACTCCCTTCCAAAATCTATCTTTCAAAACTCTCTTTCTCAACTCGTCACCAAAATCTCTTCCTCAAAATTCATTTTCTAAAAACACTTCCTAAATTCACTTTCCTAAAAAAAAGCTCTCTCCAACAACCTCCTTCCAAAAATCTTTTTAAAAAACTCTCTTTCCAAAAATCTTCTTTTTAGAAACCCCCCTCTAGGATTTTTCCTCCCAAAATCTATGTTTCCAAAAACACACTTTCCAAAAGTTCCTCCCTAGGATTCCCTTCTAGAGAACCTTCGTTTCCCAAAACGTACTTTCCAAAAACTCTTTCCTTAGAGCCCAAGTCAAGCCCTAGAACCCACAATTAGGAAACCCTAAATTTTCTTCCCAAAAACATGGTTTTCAAACTTTGCCCCAAACCTAGGTTTCCAAAACCCCTAGTTTTTACATCCAAACTATACATGTTTCCAAAACCTCTTTTCTACGTCAAAACTATAATTTTCCAAATCTAGGGTTTCTAGAATCTCCTTCTCCAAATCCTTGTCAAATCCTACCTTCCCTTTAGGAAACCGAATCAAATCTCCCCGTTTAGGAAACTAGATCCCGTCCTCTGTTTTTGGAAACAAAATCAAATCTTTTCTTTTAGAAACCAAATCCAATCCCTTCCTAATCCAAACCTTTCTTAATTCAATTCCTTCCTAAACCATAAGTTTCCTAAACCTAAACTTTAAATCTTTCTTTAAATTTCAAAATCCAAATCTTTCCTAATTCAAATCCTTCCTAAACTTCCACTTTCCTAAACCTTAAGTTTTCAAAACTTGAACATAAAAATCTTTCTTAAATTTTGAAATTCAATTTTCAAATCTTTCCTAATCCAACCCCCTCCTAATTCTACCCTCTTTTCAAGTCTTAACTTTTCAAACCTGAGTGTCAAATCTTTTTAAAATTCTAAGCTTTCTAAATTCAAAACTTTCTTAAGTTAAGACTTTCTAAATCTAAAACTTCCTAAAATGAAACTTTTCAATTTTCAAAACTTTCCTTTTTCAAACCTTTCCAATTTTCAAAACTTTCCGATTTTCAAAACTTTCCTAATTTGGGAACTTTCCTAATCCAAAAACCTTTCCTTTTTCGAAAACTTTCTAAACTAGAAACTTTTCAATTTCAAAACTTTCCTAAACCTAAAACTTTCCCAATTCAGAACTTTCTTAATTTGAAACTTTCCAAAAATGAAACTTTTCAAAAATAACATTCTTAAATTCCAAGTTTCCAAATCTTTCCAAATCTTCCAAATCCAACATTCCAATCCAATCTTCCTTAATCTCAAGTCTTTCCCAGGTCTCCTATCTTTCCTAAGTCTAGGTTTCCTAAACCTTCGTCTTTTGAAAATAAGTCTAAATCTCTCTCTTCCAAGTTCGATCTTTTCAAATCAAAATTCAATCTTTTCAATTCCAAAATTCCAAATTCTAATTTTCAATCCCCCATTCAAAGTTCAATCTCTCAACCTTCTACTTTCAATTTCTAATTCAATCTCCTTCTGCAAATCAACTCTTCTATTTTCAATCGGACTCTGGTTCGAACTATGACTGACCTGATTCCCCCAAAGGGATACGTAGGCAACCTTCATAGGTGTGGTCACAATACTTTTCAAACTTTCAATTCCACCCTCATGGGTGCGGTCTCCATATTTTCAAATTTCAAATTCGAATCTATTTTTAAAATTCCAATTTCAAAATTTCTATTTTCAAATTTCTACTTTTGATTTTCAAACTTTCCAATTTCAATTCCATCTCTTCAAATCTATTTTCAAATCAAATCAATCTCTTTCCAAATCTATTTTTTAATTCTTTTCTATTGCACTTGCATATCATGCATCATGTTAGTTTCTTTTCAAGCATTCTTTTTCAAAGTGGATAGGATTGGACATGGGTTAATTAAAGACTCTCATAGGTAAATCTAGGGTAGATTGACATGTAGGTACCGAAAGGGCGGGGTGGGGTGATAGCTTAGTGCGTCTTCCTTACACGTAACCAACCTCCGAACCTAGATCACTGATTTCAAAGACCAAAAGGAGTTATTTTTCTAAAAAGGGCGAAATGTTTTCCAAAGGTTGCCAAACAACCCGTTTTCCTAAAAAAACCCTCTCTTGAGGATGTTTTCCAAAATTGGTTTTCAAAAACCCTAAGTGTAGTCTTCGGATTACTCTTAGTTTTTAGGTGACCTAACTCACCTTAATCAAGTTAGGTGGCGACTCCAAATCTTTTTCAAAAGCCCTTTATTCAAACCTGTTTTCAATTCAAACCTAGTCGCACTCATTCTTCTAGGAGGGTGAGTTCTAACGAGAGAGTACAATATTTTTCCCACTTGTGTGAGTATTCTTCGAGTGCGAAAAACCTGGGCGTGACAGCTGGCGACTCCACTGGGGACACTTAAAAGGTTAGGCCGTAGTCATGTCTCTTTACCCTTTACCCATGTGGAGTCTTCAATTAACTTGGTTCAATCCTGTTCACTTTAAATTTTCAAAACCAAATTTTCAGAATTGTTTTAAAAAAAAAAAAACATGCATTTATTCATATTATCTTGTATTATGTTTGTCATCCACATACTGACACTTGCATCTTTGTTTTGTAGGTGCACTTTATGTTTAAATTTTATTAACTGCTTTGCATGAATGTGATGTACAGGATGAATGGGAGTTGTTGGGCTCTTTCCTCCACTTTTAAAAATCACACACACACTGCTTGTGCTCTTGCATTCTGCATACTTGCATACCCTGATATGTCCTTTCTAGTTAGAAAGGGGGAACGGTATATTGGCTGTGGGCGAGATGCTGTGTCAGTTTCTTCGCCTACGGCCTCTTGATGGTTCCGTCGCTCGGATCACAAACCGATCATGGCACCACCTCGGGGAGTGGGCCTAGGTTTGAAGATCCGGGGACCAAGCCTTTTTAGGACGCATTAGTCAACCCTCAACCTCATACTCATATAGACACCATGCATAGCCGAACCTCTGCCGGATTTAAGACACGAGCACTGTTTTCAAAATCACGGAGGAAAGGGCGACTGCTCTTACTTTCATTTATATCTGTTTATTCCTGCTGTTATACTGACTGTATTTATACTGTTATAATGCCTGTATTTATACTGTTATAATGCCTGTTTAACTGCTCATGCATGCACATTTATCTTGCTATTGCATTCTCGCTCCTTATACTTTTTGCATAGCCATGTTCATGCATTCAATATTCCATGTCAAGACGAGAGTTCCAAGTAACTCAAGTCACTGCATTCTCATGCATATGATCAACCCATTGAGAGTGACACCAACGTCACTCTCCCTTGCATTAAACCTACCCAAACCCTAAGGGTTCCCACATAACCCTAAGGACTCATTGCATGCATCTCAATTCATTCCATAAGAGGGGCTCCAATCCCTCTATGCTCACGGAGATAGGGTCCAAGAAGACAAGGGGCAATCAATCAACAAGGTCTCTCAGCGACCTCCTCGACATCAAATCCAAGGAAGGCGAATTCGAAGACTCAAGAGTAGTGTAGGGTTTCCCTTTGTAAAAGTAGATAGGTGAAAGTCCAAAGGAAAATGTTCCCCCTCCCCCTATTAAAATGTATTTCAATTCTTTTGTATCTCAAACCCAAAATTTAATGTAGTTCTTTATTTTTATGAATGAATGCATGGATGATTGAAGGTTCCCACCTGACGGTAAAGTGTCTGCATACAGGAGCAAACCCCCTATCTCCAAAAGTGAGCCAATACATCATGTTTAGTCTCCCTCTCAAGCAGGGGCAACCCTAGGACATGCGTTGCATAAAGTTCTCTAAAAACCAAAAACTAAATTGTGACTTGTGTTTTGTCTTCTTCTTTTTTCCTTTTTATTTCTATTTACAGAAGTCACCTCGCACTGAGTCAACATTGCTCCCAAAAAGGGGCAACATCCACCTAGGGATCCTATTATCACTCGGCACAAATGTCGCGCCCCAGATTTTTCGCACTCGAAGAATACTCACCCAAGCGGGAAAAATGCTGTACTCTCTTGTTAGAACTCACCCTCCTAGAAGAATGAGTGCGACTAGGTTTGAATTGAAAACAGGTTTGAATAAAGGGCTTTGGAAAAAGATTTGGAGTCGCCACCTAACTTGATTAAGGTGAGTTAGGTCACCTAAAAACTAAGAGTAATCCGAAGACTACACTTAGGGTTTTGGAAAACGATTTTGAAAAGATCAACTCAAGAGAGGGTTTTTAAGAAAAACAGGTTGTTTGGCAACCTTTGAAAAATATTTAGCCCTTTTTGAAAAATAACTCCGTTTGGTCTTTGAAAACAGTGATTCTAGGTTCGGAGGTTGGTTACGTGTCGGGAAGACGCACTAAGCTATCACCCTACCCCGCCCTTTCGGTACCTACATGTCAATCTACCCTAGATTCACCTATGAGAGTCTTTAACTAACTATAGTTCAATCCTATTTCACTTTAGAAAAATAATGTTTGAAAAATATGACACATGATATGCAAGTGCAATAGAAAAGAATTGAAAAATAGATTTGAAAAGAGATTGATTTGAAATTGATTTGATTTTAAAATAGATTTGAAGAAATGGAATTGAAATTGGAAAGTTTAAAAATTGAAAGTCGAAATTTGAAATAGAAATTTTGAAATTGGAATTTTGAAAATAGATTGGAATTTGAGATTTGAAAATATGGAGACCACACCCATGAGGGTGGAATTGAAAGTTTGAAAAGTGTTGTGACCGCACCTATGAAGGTTGCCTACGTATCCTTTTGGGGGAATCAGGTCAGTCGTAGTTCGGACCGGAGTCCGATTGAAAAGAGTGGATTTGAAGAAGGAGATTGAATTGGAAATTGAATTTGATTTGAAATTGGAAGAGGAGATTGGAAATTGCAATTGAGAAGATTGGACTTTGATTTGAAGAGATAGATTTGGACTTGTTTTGAAAAAGAGAAGGTTTGAGAAAACCTAGACTTAGGAAAGATAGGAGACCTAGGAAAGACTTGATATTAAGAAAGATCATATTGGAATGTTGGATTTGGAAAGATCTTGAAAAATTTGGAAACTTGGAATTTAGGAAAAAATTAGATTAGGAAAGTTTCGAATTAGGAAAGTGTCATTTTTGAAAAGTTTGAAATTAGGAGAGTTTTAGGTTTAGAAAAGTTTTGAAAATTGGAAAGCTTTGAAAACAAGGAAGTTTTGAAAATAAGAAAGTTTTGGATTTGGAAAGATGTTGAAGTTTTGGAAAGGTTTAGAATTTAGAAAGCTTGGAAGTTTAGAAAGATTTAACTTAAGAAAGTTTAGAATTTAGGAAACTTTGGATTTGAAAAGATTTGAAATTTGGAAAGTTTAGGATTTAGAAAGTTTTAGAGTTTGAATTTTAAAAAGTCTTGAAATTAGGAAAGGCTTGAATTTAGGAAAGGTTTTGAAAACTTGGATTTGGAAAGTTAAGATTTGGAAAGGGGTAGAATTAGGAAAGGGTTGAAGTTGAAAGTTTTAGGAAACTTATGGTTTAGGAAGGTGGAAGTTTAGGAAGGATTTGAATTAGGAAAGATTTGGATTTGGGAAGGGATTGGATTTGGTCTCTAAAAGAAAAGATTTGATTTTGTTTCAAAAAACGGAGGACGGGATCTAGTTTCCTAAATGGAGAGATTTGATTTGGTTTCCTAAAGGGAAGGTAGGATTTGGCTAGGATTTGGAAAGAGAGATTCTAGAAACCCTAGATTTGGAAAATTATAGTTTTGGCGTAGAAAATAGGTTTTGGAAACGTGTATGGTTTGGATGTAGAAAACAGGAGGTTTTAGAAACCTAGGTTTGGGGCAAAGTTTGAAAATTATGTTTTTGGAAAGAAAATTAGGGTTTCCTAATCGTGGTTTCTAGGGCTTGACTTAGGCTCTAAGGAAAGAGTTTTTTGGAAAACGCATTTTTCGGGAACGAAGGTTTTCTAGAAGGGAATCCTAGGGAGAAGTTTTTGGAAAGTGAATTTGGAAAGAGAGTTTTTGGAAAGATTTTTGGAAAGAAGGAGTTTTTTGGAAAGTGTGTTTTTAGAAATGAAGATTTTAGAAGGAAAATCCTAGAGGGGAAATTTCTAGAAGGAAGATTTTAGAAAGAGAGTTTTTTAGAAAGGTTTTTGGAGAGAGTTTTTAGGAAAGTGAATCTAGGGAGTGTTTTTAGAAAGAGATTTTAAAGAGAGGGAGTTTTTGGAAAGGAGTTGAAAAAGGGAATTTTGAAAAATAGATTTTGAAAGGGAGTTTTTGAAAACAATTTTGGAGAGGAGAGTTTTAGGAAAGTATGTTGAAAAAGAGATTTTTAGGAAGAGATTTTTGAAGAGAGAGTTTTTGGAAAGTATAAAAACATCTCACTTTCCTAAAGCGATCCTAGCCATAAGAAGGCTAGAACCACTTTAAGAAAGTGGTTTTGAAAACAAGGTTTGAAAATATAGACCAAAAGGTCACTTTTAATATAACACTTTCCTAAAGCAACCCTAGCCATGGAAAGGCTAGAATCACCCTAGAATTTTGGTTTTGAAAACAAGTTTTTGAAAAAGAGATTTTGATGCAATTTTGAAAACAAGTTTGAAAACAATTTTGAAAACAACTTTGAAAACGAATTTTGGAAGATGCAAGATTATGATATGCACAATGCAATTTGGGGTCGTGAACATACATGGCTAAGGCTTCACCACATAATCAAGGGGGCTGGACCCACGTGGTCTTTGGTTAGACTAGAAGAAAGCCCCCGACACAGTGACTCTCCAATAGTCTAATCCTACACATGGACCAAGAGTCCCCTTGTTTCAAGCATGCAAAGAAAGGGGGGGAAAGAGATGGGGGATTAAAATAGAGAAAACCCAAGTGGGTTGGAAAGAGAAGAGAGAGGGGGGAAGTGCAGAAAATTAAAGAGAAAGCCTACCTTGTATCTTCTTTAATTTGCGCGCCTTGCTTGTCTTCGGTCTTCGGTCTTCGTCTTGATCTTTTTCTTCAACCTTCAAGGGTTGTCTTCAAGCTTTTGATGGCAGCTCTTCCGATCTTCAAAGGATGGTTGAAGGCTAGGGTATGAGTGTATGGGGGTGTGTATGAGTGTATAGGAGGCTAGGGTTTATGTATGGTGGCTAGGGTTTGGGAAAACCTAGGGAGGCTAGGGTTTAGGAGGTGCTCGAGCTCTGTATATCGAAATATAGGATTCTTAGGTTAAGTTTGCAAACCCTTTTCATGTTGAATGAGGCTCTGTATTTATAGAAGGAGGACAAACCTGGCGCCTGTTGCAGTGGCGCCAGGGCAAATTTTACACTGGCGCCACTAGGAGTGGCGCAAGGCCATTTTTTGGCTTGGCACCACTACTAGTAGCGCCAGCCAATTAGGAAAGATTTAAGGTCGGCAAACAATGTATCTTTGACTAGATTTGGGCGCCTGTACTAGTGACTACCATGCAATTTTTAGCCTGGCTTCACTAGGAGTGACTCCGGAAAGTCCGAGAATGATTTGAAGGAGCCTGAAATGACCCGAAAGGCCGAAAAGGAGCAGGAACACTTAAAATAGTGTCCTAGAGGTATTTGACTTGGAAAGTGAGGATAAGGTGGGTCGTAAAGGTTGACCGGGCCTTTAGGGGCAAAACGGTCAATCAGACTGGAAAACTGCCGGAGCAAACCCGAATTGTCCTGGAAAAAGACTTGGGATCTGGAAAAATTATTTAGAATGTTCCCAGAGGTTGCCAGTTTGATTCCCAGAGCCGGCGTGGTCGGAAAAGGAGACCGGCCCACCAGGGGCAAAACGGTCATTTTGTATCGGGTTTGCCGAAACTGACTCGGAATGGTCCGGAAAGGTAAAGGAAGGTCGAGAACACTATAAAAAGTATTCTCGGGACATTACCGGTTTGATACCCAGAGCCGGTGTGGTCGAAGAAGGAGACCGGCCCTCTATGGGCAAAATGATCATTTTGTACCGGGTTTGCCGGAACTGACTCAGAATGGTTCGGAAAGGTAAAGGAAGGTCGAGAACACTATAAAAAGTATTCTCAGGACATTACCGATTTGATACCCAGAGCCGGTGTGGTCGAAGAAGGAGACCGGCCCTCCAGGGGCAAAACAGTTATTTTGTACCGAGTTTGCCGGAACTGACTCGGAATGGTCCGGAAAGGTAAAGGAAGGTCGAGAACACTATAAAAAGTATTCTCGGGACATTACCGGTTTGATACCCAGAGCCGGTGTGGTTCCCGGGGCATTCGGATGCTTAGGGGCAAAATGGTCATCTTGACCGGAAAGTCTCGGAAAAGGTCCTAAGGGTAGTCTGGTCATTTTTCACCGAAGTGAGCTAACAGACACGGGTGTTGACCTAGGTTTTGAGTGTCTCCGCCACTCTAATGGTGTGAATATTTCCGCTACTCGGACGGGGTTGAGTATTTCTGCTACTCGGCCGGGGTTGATGATTCGGGAGTATTTCCGCTACTCGGACGGGGTTGATGATTTGGGAGGTTGATGATTTTGGAGTATTTCCGCTACTCGGACGGGGTTGATGATTTGGGAGTATTTCCGCTACTTGGACAGGGTTATGTATTTCCGCTACTCAGACGGCTTTGTGAGTATTTCCGCTACTCTAACGGTTTTGTGAGTATTTCCGCTACTCTAACGGTTTTGTGAGTAGTTTTGCTACTCGGACCGTCTCGAGGAATAAACTGTCTCGAGAGAGGGATTGGAAAGGGGTCTTACCGTCTCCGAAGAGACATGCCTAGATTGGAACCGTCTCGAGGAATAAACTGTCTCGAGAGTGGGATTGGAAAGGGGTCTTACCGTCTCCGAGGAGACGTGCCTAGATTTTGAGTGTTTCCGCCACTCTAACGGCGGTTGTCGTGACACAGGGATTTGTTGCCAATTCCCTATATCGACCTATTCGTGAGTATTTCCGCTGCTCTAACGATTTTGTGAGTATTTCCGCTACTCTAACGGTTTTGTGAGTATTTCCGCTACTCTAATGGTTTTGTGAGTAGTTTTGCTACTCGGACCGTCTCGAGGAATAAACTGTCTCGAGAGAGGGATTAGAATTGGAAAAGAAAGGTCAATGCCCCCTAAGGGCATTTTGGTCATTTTGCCTCTATTTGGGCCTGACAGGCCCGCGAAGTGATGGAAAGACGGAATTTGGACCTAGAGGATTGGTTTCGATTGGAATATGCCCACTATGACTTGAAAACAAGTCTGGACGAAGTGTAGACTGCCGAGTGGTCAAAAATGGGGTGCTTACAACAAAGCATCACTGATGGCTGCCAACCCTGAAGAATCCTGTCAAGTCTCTCGAAAGGAAGTTAATGAAATGAGGGCTAAGATGGATGAGATGCTCAAACTCATTCAAACTCTGGCCATGAAGGATGCTACTGTGGTCCCGTCATCATCGATGACTTCATCTAAAGACCTTAAACCTGCTAATCTAACGATCATGCTTTAGTCTGACAATGCTAGGAGGACTAAGGAAGATGCCAAAGGGGTCAACGCTGAAGAAGAAGAGGCCATATTGCTTTCACCTGCTATAAAGAAGGCCTCTCTAGACCCTCTCAGTCTAAAAATCCAAGGATTGGAAGATTCGTTGCGAAGTCTCCATAGCCACGATACTTATGGGTTCACTTCCTATGATAAGCTCTGTTTCTTCCCTGACCACCCGAGGCCTGCTAAGTTTAAAATGTCTGACTTCCAGAAGTACGACAGTACCGGTAACCCCGTTGCTCATCTATGTCTATATGCTGGAGCGCTTAGTGGACATGGCAACGACTCGAAGCTCCTTATGCAGTTATTCCAACACAGCCTCACAAGGTCGGCTCTGCAATGGTTTACTCGTCTGGACTTAAGGAAGATCACCACCTGGATGGAGCTAGTCAATGCGTTCAAAGCCCAATACCGTCACAACATGGATCTCACTTCCGATCGCTGGTCCTTAATGACGATGAGCAAGGGCGAGAAGGAGAGCTTTAAAGCATATGCCCTAAGATGGAGGGAGGCTGCCGCACAAGTGAACCCCCCGCTGGAAGAGATGGAGTATGTACAACTGTTCGTACATACTTTTTAAGGTATATTCTATGAGAAGCTCTGCACAAGCATGGGAAAAAGCTTCTCCGAACTCATCATGCAGGGGGAAATGATAGAAAACGGCCTCAAGACAGGAAGAATCACAGATCCCTATGCCAAGACTGGAGAAAATACCACTAACATAGCCAAGAAGGTGGCTACTACAAGGGGCACGATCGGGAAGGAAGATGAAGTATCTGCTATTCTGCGTAGCCAACCACCCCAATACTGACCCCCGCTACAATCACCCCTAGTCCTACCCTTGCCCACCTTGACCATGCCTGCTCCAACCCCAAACTATGGTCCCGCTGGGGCACGACCCAACTTTAATAGACCTATTCGACGCCTTAGCCTTAGCCTGCACCCAAACCCAGGTCTACCATAGCCTTCTAAAGAACAACATCTTGAAGCCTGTCCCTGCTCGCCCGTTGCCAAGCCTTCTGCCCCCGACCTTTAATGCCGCTCTTACATGTGAATATCATTTAGGTGGCCAGGGGCATGACACCGAAAGCTGCTTTGCTCTCAAGCACAAGATCCAAGACCTGATCGATAATAAGACTATTGATCTGCAGCCAGTAAAACCTGCTCCCACTCCCAATGTGACTGCTAACCCTCTGCCAGATCACACCGTCAATATGATACTAGTAGAGATGGAAGGCGAGGGAGAAATCGACGAGCTCGAGGCCGAAGGTTATGAGAGCGATTGGGAGGCCGATGAAGAAAGTGACTGGAAGGAAGATCTCCCACTATGCCCAATTTATCTCTACGACCCTGATGAAGTGCCTGATGCTTCTGACTGGCCCATTGAAGAGCCAATCTTGCCGAGGGAAGAACACATCAAAAGCATAACTGCCGATGGGTGGGGTGATGAATTTCTACACTCGAAGTATGCTGCAGCTGAAAGTCACTTGCTGAAAAACCCTTGGCCCGTAACTGAGTACAACTATGAAGACATGGGTTGGGGACTAGAGGAGTCAAGAGAACGAGTAGAGCCATTCGAACTGGAAGGGGATGAGCTGGTCACCCTGTTTACAAAAGAACCCGCTGCACAGAACAAGAAGGAGGCTGATAACCACATCAACAGTGTCAACGTCTGTAAAGCTCTGGGAGAAGCCTTTGCTTGTCTCCCCTTAGCCGAGGATCCGGGTCGCAAATGGAGCATAAAAAATGTGGGAATTGTCCCAAAGCCGTACTAAAAATGGGTTCCTTGCACAAGCGTACAAGAGAGGGGTGGTTTCACCCACTTTCTTTATATCCCTTTTACTTCTTGTTTTTAAATTAATGCTTACATTTTCTTATTGCTGAAGAACCTTATGCTTTTCATAAAAATAATAATAATAATCAAATGACAGTCTTTTATTCCATTGTTGTTGTCTTGTCTTCCCTAGGAATAGTGACTGCTTTCTACGCAAGGGGCATGGTTTGTCTTATGGAATGATCCAACTTGAGGGAATGATAGCATAAGTTAACCACTCTCCAAATGATCAGCTTTCCAGAGAGAGAATAAGGATAAGTGAGGATACTACCCAAAGGCAGCACTTGCAAGACTCTGAGGCTAAGCGATGTGTGGCTAGTTTATCGAGAGGAAGAGGAGCCATCTTTTATTCCCCCACATATAAAGAATAAATAATTAAATAAATGAACAAATGTACTTATATTCCCTTTGTTTAACCCCTAGAGCCTCGCGAAAAGCAAAGATCTTCTTCGTCAACCCCGGTCCAAGACTGTCCTCCCCACTCTGGGGCAGACAATAGTTGAGAACTTTAGAAATGGTATCCACCCCCGCTGTGCTAAAGCAGCAATGAAAGCTCTATGGATCAAGCAATCTAATTCAAAGTGAAGACAGGCCCTCATTTCATTTCCCATACAATCAAAAGCAACCCCTTGCCAAACCCGTTGAGCCACTTATCCTTTCTTAACAAAACCCCAACTTAGGGATCACCGCCCACATTGGGTATATTGAGCTACAAAGGGAGAAGGTTTAAGGGAAAAGGTTTAAAGAATTGTTTCGTTTCATAAAAGAAAAGAAAAGAAATAGAAAGGAAAAGCAAAAGAAAGGAGTTGCCAAGGAGCAAGAGGCCAAAAAAAAAAAAAAAATCCTTTAAGGAAAGGTCTGAAGAAAATTATGATTGAGTTATCTTCAAAAGCATATAAGAAGATCAAATGAGAAGAAAGTTATGTCTATCTTAAAAAGATATATAGAAAGGGTGAAAGAACAAGGTTATTTTCACCCTAAGAAAATATATGGTCAAAAGCAAGAAGGAAATTTAAAGGTGATTCTAGGCTATAAGGAAACCCAGTAGAAACAATAGGTTTGAGCCTTTACCCTTTCTTGCAAAACCTCGAAACCAAGGCCTACATTACAACCCTATTAAAGTCCCCTCTGATTGAAAATAGATTGCTTGATCTAAATGAGTTAGATATGCTGCCAAAGCTTAAAAAAAAAAAAAAAAAAGATGCTAATCCTACTGAAAAACGGTTAAGGAAGGACAGTATGGATCTAAACTTTGCCGAAAACAACATTGAATTTGAGCCTACATATCCCGTTGTTTCTAAAACCCCATAACCTAGCCTACATTACGGTCCTAAACAAAGTCTTCTCGGATTGAAATGACTAGCCACTTATCGCTTTGCCAAAGGTTAGGTAAGTTGTTGCTAAGACCCCGAGAGTCGAGAGTCTTAGCCCAATAACCCTATACACAAACCCTAAGACAAAGAGTTGGGGGTGATCAAGAGGTTGAATAAAGTACGAAATGTTATCATCCAATCGAGGTAAGGTTGAGCCAGAAGAGAGGCTAAATCCCCGAAGAGGAGGTACCATTCCCAGGACTATAAGGCTAACAGCACCCTGTGTCATTCTATTAACATATTTCTAACTTGTGCATATGTAAAAAAAAATAAAAATAACTAAATAAATAAAAAATAATAATAATAATAACAAAAAATAAAAAAAATTAGCATGGCTTTGCACATATAGGATATAACTCCCTGTAGAAATAGAAGTCATCAGCATCAACTCATGGAATAAATATCACATGCATCTGGTCATATGCCTAGCTGTAAAGATCATGAATGTGTCTGTCTACTCGTGCATCTAAGTGCCATAAACATCCATCCTTATACAAAACTATGTAAAATAAAACTGTCTAACATCAATACATCTCAGGAACAAGGGGCAAAAGAGGATCAGAATCTCTACAAGGGGCATCTCTCACAGGTCGAAGTCAATATCATCTGGATCAAAATCCCCAAAACCCGGCATCGGAGGAGGGGGGTAACTACTCGAAGCACCGCCATCCTGCAGGGGAGATAGAACCAAAATCAGCTGCAAGCAAAAGGAGCTAAGCAACAGCAGAGCAATAAGGAGCAAAGAGAGAATAACTTACCCTCCCACCACCCATCTGAGATAACCGAGCCGTCAGGGAAGCTACCTCGGCCTAGTACTGGTCCCGCTCCATCTGGTACTGGTCTCTATGGTCTCTCACAGCAGTAAACTCGGCCTGGGACACATATCCTCTGGCACGGCACCATAGGTCAACCACCTCCTGGCCAACAGCGTACCCGCCGACTACTACCTCAAACCAGGTGAAGGCACCAACCGAATGGGCTCCAAAGTGCGCAGCGTAATCCGTATCCGGAGGGAGCAAGAACTCGGCACCTGGCTGACGCTCCTGATAAGGGATGGGCACTCCCACCACCAGGGCTACAAACATATACTCTAGTAGAGCCCCTGCTGATCGAAACTCTTCGTAAAACTGCCTCCACTGCCGCTCTCCAAGGTAGGACTCCCAGGTGTCATCACTGAGAAAAGAAGCTCTCGACAGGGACAATGGGACAAGGTACCGGACTATCTCGTAATGGACTGATCCAATAAAGGGCCGCCAGGTCACATCCCTCGCCTCAATCAACTCTAGGTTAGCCCGGAGCGTCACAAAGTCAGTAATCTCCGATCATTAGGCTACCCGGTCACGAGCCCACCTCAAAGCACGAGGATAGAGATCATCCTCAACAACTGCAGGGCGACACACCGGCAGGTACTCGTAACTCCACCAGACAAGAAAGGGCCAAAAGCTAGTCATGCTGCCCCAACGAGAAGAAGTCTGAACCCGCATTGATCGAAGAAAGCAGCCAAAAGAAAAGGACCCCCAGTCCAACTCAGACAAAGCTCCCAGATCGGCTACTATACTCACCAAACGGCACGGCACGAGTGACTTGTTGTTGTTGCAGAAGTAGCTAAAGATGATATATAACACAAGTCGCCGTCTTATGATATCCCGCCTGGCAGGCGATGGCTTAGTAGCAAAAGTACACTCACCCTAACTAATCCAAGAGACTGGGAAGGTAGAATGCTCAGGGTGAGGCAAGTCCAACAGCAAACAGGCCTCGTCCCTGCTGACTGGGTGCAGGGTGATCCGTCGGCCGACAAAGGAGAGTCTTGTAATAATCGCCCAATCTAAAGGAGTAGGGCCTAACTCGAAGCCGACAAAATGGAAGGTCCCAGTCTCCTCGAACCACCTCTCAACAAGTGCCAGTACCAAATGCCGGTTCAGGCGGTTAGCCTGTAATCCTATAAAGGCGCCAAACCTGATCTCTGCCAAGAAGGCACGGTATGATGGGGCAACCTGCTGCATGGTCACAAAAACCTGATGAACAGCCCCTCGGAAAGCTGTATGTACCCGCGGAGGTGGCAAATGCTGTCTGGAGTATACACCAAGATGATAGGCCAGATCCCCGAGTGGTGGGACATCCGGTATCTGCAGATCTCCCAAGTCGGCGTCTGTCTGCCTATGCCTGGAAGAAGCTCTCCCATAGCCGGTCACCTGATCCCCAAGGCCCGGTACCTCTTCCTCGGCATCAATCTCCTTAGCAAAAGCCTGCTCAGCCGGAGGAAAAGGGTCGACAGGTGGCCTACTCCCCTGTCCACTCTGACTGGATGAGGATCGTTCGGTGGATCGTTGACTACCTCTAGATCGACTAGAGCCGCCAGCAGAATCGGTCCGGGCCGCCTTCCCCGAGCGGTGTCTCCTCTCAGAACCGTCATCACTTGCATCTGTCATCCTGAAAAGGTAAGCCAAGGTAAGTGATATTAATATGCCATCCATGCAGTTTAAATAATAGTAAAATAAAACAAACAAGTAACGCAAACAAAACAAATAAAGGATTTTGAATAACAAATCAAAAATAAAGTTTCCACACTTCTTGATTTTTCCAACTCCAAATCGCATCTCAAGGGTTCTCTGCCTTTTTCCTTCAAAAAAGATTTTATTTCTAAAACTTTAACTAACTCTTTCCATAATTTCTAAAAAAATTTCAACAGAGTCCCGTTTAAGAATGGCCCCTACAATGCCCATGACATCAACACAAAACGTAAAACGTGCACTTTCCAATGCAACAATCACATGACAACGGCACCCGTGCACACTTTTCAAATTTTTCAAAATTTTCAAAACTCATGTTTTATTTTTCAAATAAATCAACGGTTTTCAAACATCTCCCAAAATTTTTCAAAATCACCTCAAATGTTTTCTAAAATATTCCAATCTTTTTTTTCCAAATTTCAAACTTTAAAATTTTCATCAATTTCTTGAATTTTCTAATTTTTTCTAATTTTCTAAATATTTTTCTATTTTTCAAAAAATCAAAAATTCACCGGGTTTTCAAAAAATCACAAAACTTCATACGTTTGTTAAACACATTTTTCTAAGGCACATTGCACAAAAATATAGCCAGAAAACCCAATACCCATGCTTGTAGGAATAAATCCCCTATTTCTGCAGAAAGCCCTCTTCGCATAATCATAAAAAATCATTCAAATTCAATCAAACAACAATCAAAATGCAAAAACAACATCACCAAAGTGTTCAAAACGTATCAAAACATTAATTTCCACTATTCACATGATTCAAACGAAGTTCTACACATCAAAATCAATAAAATTTTAAAACTCACCTTTTGGAAGTTCTCCTGCGAAATCTTCTCTTTCGGCAACTTTTCTGGCGACGTGGACTCGTTCCGGCAATCACCCGTGGTCCCCAAAGAGTGCTCCTTCAATCCCCAGGATGGATTCCGCGCAATGCCTCACGAATTTGCGAAAATCCTCCAAAGTGCCGCGGCTGTTCGAACTAGAAATTTTCTGGTTTTAACTTTAAGCCTGGCGCCACTAGCAGAGGCACCAGTTCTGTTTTGCCAAAGGTGCCACTACTAGTGGCGCCAGTTAAAAATTCTGGGCAGTTTTGCCCTTTTTCCCGCCGAAGCTCGTTTTCAAAGGCCTTTTTGGCCTGTTATCCTCGTTGTCGAAAGATTTCCAATGTCCGTCCCTCCGACTACCTCACGGTCAACATGGGACTCTTACTCAATTCGTTTTCTATCTTTGACAAGCAAAGAGAGAAAAAGAGGGGCAGCTGTAAGCACCCCATTTTTGACCGCTCGGCAGTCTACACTTTGTCCAGACTTGTTTTCAAGTCATTGTGGGCATATTCCTATCGAATCCAATTCTCTAGGTCCAAATTCCGTTTTTCCATCGCTTCGTGGGCCTGTCAGGCCCAAATAGAGGCAAAATGACCAAAATGCCCTTAAGGGCATTGTCCTTTCCTTTCCAACCCCACTCTCGAGATAGTTTATTCCACGAGACGGTTCCAATTCAGGCACGTCCCTTCGGAGACGATAAGTCCCCTTTCCAATCTCACTCTCGAGACAGTTTATTCCTCGAGACGGCTTCAACTCAGGCACATCTCTTCGGAGACGGTAAGACCCCTTTCCAATCCCACTCTCGAGACAGTTTATTCCACGAGACGGTTCCAATTCAGGCACGTCTCTTCGGAGATGATAAGTCCCCTTTCCAATCCCACTCTCGAGACAGTTTATTCCTCAAGACAATTCCAATTCAGGCACGTCTCTTCAGAGATAATAAGTCCCCTTTCCAATCCCACTCTCGAGACAGTTTATTCCTCAAGACAGTAACCCAGGCACGTCTCTTCGGAGACGGTAAGTCCCCTTTCGAATCCCTCTCTTGAGACAGTTTATTCCTTAAGACGGTCCGAGTAGTGAAACTACTCACAAAACCGTTTGAGTAGCGGAAATACTCACAAATAGGTCGATATAGGAAATTGGCAACAAACTCCTATGTCACGACGACTGCTGTTAGAGTGGCGGAAACACTCAAAACCCAGGTCAACACCAGTATTTGTTAACCCACTTTGGTGAAAAATGACCAAACTGTCCTTTGGACCTTTTTTCGAGACTTTCTGGTCAAGATGACCATTTTGCCCCTAGGCATCTGAATGCCCCGGGAACCACACCGGCTCTAGGTATCAAACCGGTAATGTCCCAAGAATACTTTTTATAGTATTCTCAAACTTCCTTTACCTTTCCGGATCATTCCGAGTCAGTTCCGGCCAACCTGGTACAAAATGACCGTTTTGCCCCTGGAGGGCCAGTCTCCTTCTTCGACTACACCGGCTCTGGGAATCAAACCGATAATGTCCCGAGAATACGTTTTATAGTATTCTCAACCTTCCTTCACCTTTTCGGATCATTCCGAGTCAGTTCCAGCCAACCCGGTACAAAATGACCGTTTTGCCCCTAGAGGGCTGGTCTCCTTCTTCGACCACACCGGCTATGGGTATCAAACCGGTAAAGTCCTAAGAACACTTTTTATAGTGTTCTCAACCTTCCTTTACCTTTCTGGACCATTCCGAGTCAGTTCCGGCAAACCTGGTACAAAATGACCGTTTTGCCTCTGGTGGGTCAGTCTCCTTTTCTGACCACGCCGGCTCTGGGAATCAAACCGGCGACCTCCGAGAACATTCTGAATAATGTTTCCAGATCCCAAGTCTTCTTCCAGGACAATCCGAGTTCGCCCCAGCAGCTTCCTAGTCCGATTGACAGTTTTGCCCCTAAGGGCCCGGTCAACCTTTCCGACACATCTTATCCTCACTTTTCGAGTCAAATACCTCCAGGACACTATTTTAAGTGGTCCTGCTCCTTTCTGGCCTTCCAGGTCATTCCCGGCTCCTCCAAATCATTCTCGGACTTTCCGGAGTCACTGCTAGTAAAGCCAGGCTAAAAGTTGCGTGGTACTCACTAGTACAGGCGCCCAAATCTAGTCAAAGATACGTTGCTTGCCGACTTATAAAGTTTCCTAACTGGCTGGCGCCACTAGTGGTGGCGCCAAAAGCAATTTTGCTCTGGCGCCACTGCAACAGGCGCCAGGTTTGTCCAAGCTCTATAAATACAGAGCCTCATTCAACGTGAAAGGGGTATGCAAACTTAACTTAGAAATTACATATTTCGATATACAGAGCTCGAGCACCTCCTAAACCCTAGCCTCCTTTGATTTTCCAAACCCTAGCCACCCTACACAAACCCTAGCCTCCTATACACTCATACACACCCCCATACATTCATACACTAGCCTTCAACCCTCCTTCAAAGACTTGAAGAGCTGCCATCTAAAGCTTGAAGACAACTCTTGAAGATTGAAGACGAAGATCAAGACGAAGACCGAAGACCGAAGACTACACGGCGCGCAAAATAAACAAGAGACATACGGTAGGCTCCCTATTTAAATTTTTGCACTTCCCCCCTCTCTCTTCTCTCTCCTAACCCACTTGGGTTTTCTCTATTTTAATCCCCCATCTCTTTCCCCTCCTTTCTTTGCATGCTTGAAACAAGGGGATTCCCGGTCCATGTGTAGGATTGGGCTATTGGAGAGTCACCGTGTCGGGGGCTTTCTTCTAGTCTAACCAAAGACCACGTGGGTCCAGCCCCCTTGATTATGTGGTGAAGCCTTAACCTTGTATGTTCACGACCCCAAATTGCATTGTGCATATCATAGTCTTACATCTTCCAAAAACCGTTTTCAAAGTTGTTTTTCAAAACGTTTTCAAACTTGTTTTCAAAATTGCAACAAAATCTCTTTTTCAAAAACTTATTTTCAAAACCACAATTCTAGGGTGATTCTAGCCTTTTCATGGCTAGGGTTGCTTTAGGAAAGTGTTACATTAAAAGTGATCTTTTTGGTCTATATTTTCAAATCTTATTGTTTTCCAAAACCACTTTCTTAAAGTGGTTCTAACTCTCTTCTAGTTAGCATCGCTTTAGGAAAGTGAGACATTTTCATACTTTCCAAAAAACTCTCTCTTCAAAAATCTCTTCCGAAAAATCTCTTTTTTAACATACTTTTCTAAAACTCTCCTCTTCAAAATTGTTTTCAAAAAAAAAAAAACTCTCTTTCCAAAAATCTTCTTTTTAGAAACTCCCCTCTAGGATTTTTCCTCCCAAAATCTATGTTTCCAAAAACACACTTTCCAAAAGTTCCTCCCTAGGATTCCCTTCTAGAGAACCTTTATTTCCAAAAATGTACTTTCCAAAAACTCTTTCTTTAGAGCCCAAGTCAAGCCCCAGAACCCACAATTAGGAAACCTTAAATTTTCTTCCCAAAAACATGGTTTTCAAACTTTGCCCCAAACCTAGGTTTCCAAAACCCCTAGTTTTCACATCCAAACTATACATGTTTCCAAAACCTCTTTTCTACGTCAAAACTATAATTTTCCAAATCTAGGGTTTCTAGAATCTCCTTCTCCAAATCCTTGCCAAATCCTACCTTCCCTTTAGGAAACCGAATCAAATCTCCCCATTTAGGAAACTAGATCCCGTCCTCTGTTTTTGGAAACAAAATCAAATCTTTTCTTTTAGAAACCAAATCCAATCCCTTCCTAATCCAAACCTTTCTTAATTCAATTCCTTCCTAAACCATAAGTTTCCTAAACCTAAATTTTAAATCTTTCTTTAAATTTCAAAATCCAAATATTTCCTAATTCAAATCCTGCCTAAACTTCCACTTTCCTAAATCTTAAGTTTCCAAAACTTGAACATAAAAATCTTTCTTAAATTTTGAAATTCAAATTTCAAATCTTTCCTAATTCAACCCCCTCCTAATTCTACCCTCTTTTCAAGTCTTAACTTTGCAAACCTAAGTGTCAAATCTTTCTAAAATTCTAAGCTTTCTAAATTCAAAACTTTCTTAAGTTAAGACTTTCTAAATCTAAAACTTCCTAAGATGAAACTTTCCAATTTTCAAAACTTTCCTTTTTCGAACCTTTCCAATTTTCAAAACTTTCCTAATTTGGGAACTTTCCTAATCTGAAAACCTTTCCTTTTTCGAAAATTTTCTAAACTCGAAACTTTCCAATTTCAAAACTTTCCTAAACCTGAAACTTTCCTAATTCGGAACTTTCTTAATTTGAAACTTTCCAAAAATGAAACTTTCCAAAAATAACATTCCTAAATTCCAAGTTTCCAAATCTTTCAAATCCAACATTCCAATCCAATATTCCTTAATCTCAAGTCTTTCCTAGGTCTCCTATCTTTCCTAAGTCTAGGTTTCCTAAACCTTCGTCTTTTCAAAATAAGTCTAAATCTCTCTCTTCCAAGTTCGATCTTTTCAAATCAAAATTCAATCTTTTCAATTCCAAAATTCCAAATTCTAATTTTCAATCCTCCATTCAAAGTTCAATCTCTCAACCTTCTACTTTCAATTTCTAATTCAATCTCCTTCTTTAAATCAACTCTTCTATTTTCAATCGGACTCTGGTTCGAACTACGACTGACCTGATTCCCCCAAAGGGATATGTAGGTAACCTTCATAGGTGCGGTCACAATACTTTTCAAACTTTTAATTCCACCCTCATGGGTGCGGTCTCCATATTTTCAAATTTCAAATTCGAATCTATTTTCAAAACTCCAATTTCAAAATTTCTATTTTCAAATTTCTACTTTTGATTTTCAAACTTTCCAATTTCAATTCCATCTCTTCAAATCTATTTTCAAATCAAATCAATCTCTTTCCAAATCTATTTTTCAATTTTTTCTATTACACTTACATATCATGCATCATGTTAGTTTCTTTTCAGGCATTCTTTTTCAAAGTGGATAGGATTGGATATGGGTTAATTAAAGACTCTCATAGGTGAATCTAGGGTAGATTGACATGTAGGTACCAAAAGGGCGGGGTAGGGTGATAGCTTAGTGCGTCTTCCGTACACGTAACCAACCTCCGAACCTAGATCACTGATTTCAAAGACCAAAAGGAGTTATTTTTCTAAAAAGGGCTAAATGTTTTCCAAAGGTTGCCAAACAACCCGTTTTCCTAAAAAAACCCTCTCTTGAGGATGTTTTCCAAAATTGTTTTTCAAAAACCCTAAGTGTAGTCTTCGGATTACTCTTAGTTTTTAGGTGACCTACTCACCTTAATCAAGTTAGGTGGCGACTCCGAATCTTTTTCAAAAGCCCTTTATTCAAACCTGTTTTCAATTCAAACCTAGTCGCACTCATTCTTCTAGGAGGGTGAGTTCTAACGAGAGAGTACAACATTTTTCCCGCTTGTGTGAGTATTCCTCGAGTGCAAAAAATATGGGCGCGACAGCTGTTAAACACATTTTTTTAAGGCACACAGGATGAAAATCTAGCCGAAAAACTCAATACCCAAGTCTGTAGGAATAAACTCCCAATTCTTGTAGAAACCCCCTTCATATAATCACACAAAATCACTCACATTCAATCAAACAAGTATCAAAACGCAAAAATAACATCACCACAATGTCCAAAACATATCAAAACATCAATTTATGCTGTTCACACGATTTAAACAGAATCCTACACGTTCAAATCAACATAGGATAGAAAACTCACCTCTTGGAGTTCTCTGACGAAAACTTCTCTTCCAATGACTTTTTCGGTGACGACGTTCACTTCCAGCAATCTCCCGTGGTTTCCAAGAAGCTCTCCTTCAATGTCCAAATCGGTTTCCTCGCAATGCCTCTCAATTTTGTGGAAAACCTTCAATACCCACAACAGCGTCAAACCAGCAAATGCTGGTTTTGATCCCAGGCTACTAGTGGCGCCAAGCCATTTCTTCCAAGGCAGTGGCGCCAGTCGCTAATTTTGGGTAGCTTTGCATTTTTTCTTGCCAAAACTCAATTTCAAAGGCCTTTTGGGCCCAATATCCGTTTCCACACTCTCGTCTTCTAAAATTTTCAAAGTCCGTCCCTCCGACAGCCTCACGGTCAACATGAGACTCTTACTCTATCGTTTTCTGTCTTTGACAAGCAAAGACAGAAAAAGAGGGGTAGCTGTAAGCACCCCATTTTTGCCCGCTTGGTAGTCTTCAATCCATCGAGACTTGTATTCAAGTCAATATGGATATATTCTAGTTTTTCAATCCTAATCCAGTCAATCCATTGCTTTGTGGGCCCGTAAGGCCCAAATAGAGGCAAAATGACTGAAATGCCCTTGGGGCATTGATTGGGTCTAATTCCAGTAGGCACATCTTCTCGAAGATGGTGAGGCCCCCTTTTCAAGTCCAATTCCAATTCCAATTCCAATCCCTCCCTTAAGAAAGTTGATTTCTCGAGGCGGTAAGTCTATCCTGTCCGGCACATTCCCGAGTGAACTCTTCGGAACGATAAGTTCCTTCAAACCCGTTAACCGGGACGAGACCCTAAGTCCCTGAGATGGTAGAACGGTCCACCTTTGGCACTTGCTAGCTTGCCTATGCAGAAATGTCTGTTTCAGCACGCCTTTTGAGAAAGTTGATTCCTCAGGCTCTAAGTCCATTTAGCAGCTTCCTGAGATCAAGCAGTCTCGAGAATGATTGCGAACCGTCAGAGTAGCGGAAGTACTCGTAAACATTGCAACCGTCGGAGTAGCGGAAATACTCGTAAACAGGTCTATATAGGGAATTGCCAACAAACCCCTGTATCATGAGACCGCTGTCAGAGTGGTAAAAACACTCAAAACCAAGGTCAACACCAGTGCCTACTATCCCACTTCGATGAAAAATGACCAAATTGCCCCTAGGGCCATTTTCTGGCACGTTTCTTGAGATAGTACCTAAGTCCTCAGAATGGTAAGTCCATCCTTCCAAGATTGTCTTAAGGCAATCTGGCATGATTAGGTGCCTTCTAGTCAGTTTCGGGCCAATTTCGAGACTTTCTGATCAAGATGACCATTTTGCCCCTAGGCATCCGAACACCCCGGAGACCCCACTGGCTTTGGGTATCAAATCAGTAACCTCCCGAGAATGCTTTTTTATAGTATTTCAGGCCTTTTATTATCTTTTCGGATCATTCCGAGCCGATTCTGGCATACCCGGTGTAAAATGACCATTTTGCCCCTTATGGGCCGATCACCTTTTCCAATCATACCGACTCTGGGTATCAAACTGGTAACCTTTGGGAACACTATAAATAATGTTTTCAAATCTCGAGTCTTCTTTTGGGACATTCTGAGTCCGTCCTGGCAGCTTTCCAGCCCAGTTGACCGTTTTGCCCTTAATGGCCCGGTCAACTCTTCTAACACATCATGTCATTAGTTTTCAAGTCTAATACCCCCCGGACCCTATTCTAAGGGTTCCTGTCCCTTTTCGGCTTTTTGGGACATTCCCAGTCCCTTAAATCCTTCCCAGGCTTTCTAGAGCCACTCCTAGTGAAGCCAAACTAAAAATTGCATGGTAGTCACTAGTACAGGCTCCCAAATCTTCTGAAGATACGTTGCTTGCCGACCTTAAAACTTTTCTAAGTGGCTGGCGCCAAGCAAAATATTGGAGTGGCCCCAGAAGGATTTTTGGCCTCGCGCCACTACAACAGTCGCCAGGCATTCTTCCCTCTATAAATACAGAGCCTCCTCTAGCGTGAAAAAGGTCCACAAACTCAGTCTAAAAACCCTATTCTTTGATATCCAGAGCTTGTAGCCTCCCTAAACCCTAGTCTTCTTTAGGTTTTCCAAACCCTAACCACCATACACCAAACCCTAGCCTCCTATACACTCACATACACTCATATACACTCATACACTAGCCTCCAAAGCCTCCATTGAAGACTTGATGTGCTGCAACCTGAAGCTCTCGAAGATCGAAGACAAGTTCTTGAAGACTGAAGCAAAGCAAGGACCGAAGCAAGAAAAGCAAGCAAGAAAAAAAAGCATGTAAAGCAAAGCAAAATAAAGAAGATACAAGGTATGCTCTCTATTTAAGTTTATGTATCCTCCCCCCTCTCTCTTCTTTCTCTGAACCCACTTGGATTTTCTTCTATTTTAATCCCCCATCTTCTTTCCCCCCCCCCCCTTTCTTGCATGCTTGAAATAAGGGACTTCCCGGTCCATATGTAGGATTAGGCTATTGGAAGGTCACCGTGTCGGGGGCTTTCTTTTAGTCTAACCGGAGACCACATACGTTCGGCCCCCTTGATTATATGGTGAAGCCTTTAACCTTGTATGTTCACGACCCCAACTTGCATTGTGCATATCATGATCTTGCATTCTTCCAAAATTCATTTTCAAAAGTTGCATTAACATCGTTTTCAAACTTGCATCAAAATTTTCTTTTTCAAAACTTGTTTTCAAAATCACAATCCTAAGATTATTCTAGCCTTTCCATGGCTAGGGTTGCTTTAGGAAAGTGTTACATTTAAAGTGACCGATATGGTCTATATTTTCAAAATCCTTGTTGTTTTCAAAACCAATATCTTAAAGTGGTTCTAGCCTTCTTATGGTTAGAATCACCTTAGGAAAGTGAGATGTTTTTATGGACTTTTCAAAAACTCCCTTTTCAAATCTCTCTTTCTAAAAATCTCTTTTCCAATGTACTTTCCAAAAACACTTTCCAATCTCCTTTTCAAAAATTCCTTTTCAAAATTGCTTTCTAAAAACTCCCTCCAAAAATCTATTTTTCAAGAACTCCTTTTCAAACTCCTTTCCAAAACGCTCTCCTCAAAGTTCACTTTCCAAAAATGCTCCTTAAGTTTTTTTCCTAAACAACTCTTTCCAACAATGTCTTTCCTAAAATCTCTTTCATAACTACTCTTTTCAAAAATCTCTTTCCTAAAATCTCTTTCCAAAAACTCTCTCAAAGTTTTACTTTCCAAAAACTCTTTCCAAAAACTCTCTCTTCAAATTTCATTTTCTAAAAACTCCTCTCTAGGATTGCCTTCCAAAATCTCTCTTTCTAAAAAGTCACTTTTCAAAAATCTCTTTTCTTAGAGTCCAAGTTAAACCCTAGAGCCAACAATTAGGAAGCTCTAATTTCCTTTCTTAAAACATGATTTCCAATCTTGCTTCAAAACCTAGGTTTCCAAAATCTCATTTTTTACGTCTAAATTATAAGTTTTCAAAACCTATTTTCTACATTAAAGCTATAGTCTTCAAAATCTAGGATTTTTAAAACTTCATCTTTCCAATTCCGTGTCAAATCAAATCTTCCCTTTAGGAAACCAAATCCAATTTCCCCCGTTTAGGAAACTAGATCCTATCCTCCATTTTTGGAAACAGAATCAAAACACCTCTTTTAGAAACAAAATCCAATCTTTCAATTTAGGAAATAGGAATCCTACTCTCGCCTAATCTCATACCTTCCTAAACCTTAGGTTTCCAAAACTTAAACTTTCAAATCTTCCCTAAATCTAAACCTTCTCTAATTCTACCCTTTCCTAAATTCCATACCTTTCCAAATCTTAACTTTCCAAATCTAACTTTTCAAACCTCTCTAATTTCAAATCTTTCTAAATTTCCAATCTTTCCAAATCCAAAACATTCCAATTTCAAATCTTTCCTAATTCAAACTTTCCAATTTTAAAACCTTTCCTATCTTAAACTTTCCTAATTCAATCTTTTTCCTAAAATGACACTTTCCAAAAATGAAACTTTCCAAAAACGAAATTTTCCTAATTCGAATCTTTCCTCATTCGAATCTTTCCTAAATTCTAACTTCCTAAATCTTCTAAGTCCAACATTCAAGTCAAATCATTCTTAATCTTAAGTCCTTCATAAATCCTATCTTCCTAAGTCTAGGTTTACTAAACCTCAATATTTCCAAATCAATTTCTTACTCCTTTCAATTCCAAATTCCAGTTTCCAATCTTCTATTTTAAGTTCAAATCAAATCATTTTTCAAATCAAAACCTTCTATCGGACTCTTGTCCGAACTACAGCTGACCTAATTCCTCAAAAAGGATACATAGGCAACCCTCATGGGTGTGGTCACAACTTTTTTTCAACTTCTAATTCCATAATCTATTTTCAAATTTCCAATTCTAGAAATCTATTTCCAAATCTCTATTTTCGATTTCTAAAACTTTCCAAAATCAAATCTAGCTTTTCAAATCAAATCAAGTTCTTTTCAAGTTTATTTCCAAATCTATTTTTCAGACTCTCTTTTCTTGCATTTACATATCATGCACAATGTCTTTTTAAACATTCTTTTTCTAAAGTGGATAGGATTGGACATTTGTTAGTTGAAGACTCTCACAGGTGAATTTAGGGTGAATAGACATGTAGGTCCTGCGAGGGCAGGATAGGGTGATGGCTTAGTGCATCTTCCCTACACGTAACCAACCTCCGAACCTAGGATCACTGTTTTCAAAGACCAAAACGGAGTTATTTTTCAACAAAAGGGCTTAAATATTTTTCAAAGGTTGCTAAATAACCTGTTTTTCTAAAAACCCACTCTTGAGTTAGTATTTTCAAAATTGTTTTTAAAAACCCCAGGGGTAGTGTTCGAATTGTGCTTAGTTTTTAGGTAACCTAACTCACCTTAATCAAGTTAGGTAGTGACTCCAAATTGTTTTCCAAAAGCTCTTTATTCAAATCAATTTTCAATTCAAACATAGTCGCACTCATTCTTTTAGGAGGATGAGTTCTAACGAGAGAGAACAATATTTTTCCTGCTTGTGTGTGTATTCCTCGAGTGCGAAAAATCTGGGCACGACACCCACTTTAGTGAAAAATGACCAAACTACCCCTAGGGCTATTTTTGGCACATTTCTCGAGATAGTACCTAAGTTCTCATAACGATAAGTCCACCCTTCTAAGATTGTCTTAAAGACAATCCGACATTATTAGGTGCCTTCTAGTCAGTTTCGGGCCAATTCTGAGACATTCCAGTCAAAATGACCATTTTGCCCATAGGCATCGAAGCCTCCCGGGAACCACACCAGCTTTAGGTATCAAACCATTAACCTCGTGAGAATACTTCTTATAATATTCCTGACCTTCCATTATCTTTTCGGATCATTCTGAGTCGGTTCTGGCAAACCTGGTGCAAAACGACTATTTTACCCTTGGTAGGCCGGTTGCCTTTTTCGATCACACCAGCTCTAGGTATCAAACTGGTAACCTTCTGGGACATTCTAAGTAATGTTTCCAAACCTTGTGTCTTCTTCCGAGACATTCTGAGTCCATCCCGGTAGCTTTCGGGGTCGATTGACCATTTTGCTCCTAATGGCTCGGTCAACCATTCCAACACATCCTGTCATCATTTTTCAAGTCTAATACTCCTAAGACACTATTCTAAGGGTTCTTGTCCCTTTTCGGCCTTCGAGGCCATTCCCGGACGTTCCGAAGTCACTCTTAGTAAAGTCAGGCTAAAAATTGCATAATAGTCACTAGTACAGGCGCACAAATCTTCTGAAAATACATTGCATGCAGACCTTCAACATTTTCTAATTGGCTGGTGTCACACTCAGATTTTTTGCACTCAAGAAATACACACACAAGCGAAAAAAGTACTATACTCCCTCGTTAGACCTCACCCTCCTAGAAGCATGAGTGTGACTAGGTTTGAATTGAAAATTGATTTGAATAAAGGGCTTTTGGAAAACATTTAGAGTCGCCACCTAACTTGATTAAGGTGAATTAGGTCACCTAAAAGTAATCATAATCTGATAGACTACACTTAGGGTTTCTGAAAACAGTTTTGAAAATGCTTCCTCAAAGAGGGTTTTTAAGAAAATAGGTTGTTTGGCAACCTTTGGAAAATATTTAAGTCCTTTTTTGAAAATAACTTCGTTTTGGTCTTTCCAAAATAGTGATCCTAGATTTGGAGGTTGGTTATGTGTAGGGAAGATGCACTAAGCCATCACCCTACCCCGCCCTTGCGGTTCCTACATGTCTATTCACCCTAGATTCACCTATGAGAGTCTTCAATTAATATATGTCCAAAACTATCAACTTTAGAAAAGAATTTTTGAAAAGACATGATGCATGATATGCAAGTGCAAGAAAAGAGAGTTGGAAATAGATTTGAAGTTTGAAATTGGAAAGAAAATTTAGAAATTGAAATTAAGGATTGAAAATGGATTTTTAGAATTGGAAGTTGGAAATAGAACATAGAATTGGAAATTCGAAAGCAGTTATGGAATTGGAGATTTGAAAAAGTTTATATAATTGGAAATTTGAAAAAAGTTGTGGAAATAGAAGCTTGAAAAAGGTTGTGACTACACCCATGAGGGCTGCCTACGTATCCCTTTGGAGGAATCAGTTCAGTTGTAGTTCGAACAAGAGTCCGATAGAAAATAGAAGATTCGATTGGAAAAAGAGTTGGAGTTGAACTTAGAGTAAAAGATTGGAATTTGGAATTTGGAATTGAAAAGATTGGACTTTGATTTGGAAAGATAAAACTTAGAAGAAAGATTTGGATTTGTTTTGGAAATATTAAGGTTTGGGAAACTTGGACTTAGGAAAGATAGGATTCAGAAACGACTTAAGATTAAGAATGATTTGACTCGAATATTTGACTTGAAAGATTAGGAAAAGATTGGATTTAGGAAATGTTCTAATTAGGAAAGTTTCATTTTAGCAAAGTATTATTTTAGGAAAGTTCTGTTTTAGGAAAGTTTTGAAATAAGAAAGGTTTTGAACTAAGAAAGGTTTCATTTCATGGAAGTTTTGAAATTGGAAAGTTTTGAATTTGGAATGTTTCGAAATAGGGAAATTTTGAAAGTAAGAAAGTTTTGAGTTTAGAAAGTTTTAGATTTAGAAAGATTTAAAGTTTAGGAAAGTTCTGAATTTTAGAAAGATTCAAAGTTTGAGTTTTAGAAATTCTTGAAATTAGGAAAGGTTTGTAAACCTAGATTTGGATTTGGAAAGTCAAAATTTGGAAATGTATGGAATTAGGAAAGGGTGGAATTAGGGAAGGTTTAGATTTAGGAAAGATTTGAAAGTTTAAGTTTTGGAGGCCTATGTTTTAGGAAAGTATGAGATTAGGAAACATTTGAATTAGGAAAGATTTATATTTGGAAGGATTGAAATTCCTATTTCCTAAAATAAAGGATTGGATTTTGTTTCTAAAGAGACGGTTTGATTTTGTTTCCAAAAATGGAGGATAGGATCTAGTTTCTTAAACGAGAGATTGGATTTGGTATGGACTTAGAAAGATGAAGTTTTAGAAACCCTAGATTTGGAAGACTATAGTTTTGATGTAGAAAATAGAGTTTAGAAACTTAGATTTTAAGGCAAGATTGGAAAACATGTTTTAAAAAAAGAAGTTAGGATTTCCTAATCGTTAGCTTTAGGGTTTAATTTAGAGTCTAAGGAAAGAGTTTTTGGAAAGTGAATTTTTAGAAAGTAAGATTTTTGGAAGGCAACCCTAGAGAGGAGTTTTTAGAAAGTAAACTTGAGGAGAGAGTTTTTGGAAAGATTTTTTGGAAAGCAACACTTTGAGAGAGTTTTTGGAAAAAGATTTTGGAAAAGATTTTTTTGAAAAGAGATTGTTAGAAAGAAATTTAAGGAGTGTTTTTAAAAAGTGAACTTGAGGAGAGTGTTTTGGGAATGAGTTTGAAAAAGAGTTTTTGGAAAATAGATTGTTGGAGGGAGTCTTTGAAAACAATTTTGGAAAGAAGATTGGAGAGAGTTTTTAGAAAGTACGTTGGAAAAGAGATTTTTAGAGAGAGGGATTTTAAAAGAGAGTTTTTAGAAAGTATATAAAATATCTCACTTTCCTAAAGCGATTCTAACTATCAGAAGATTAGAACCACTTTAAGATAGTGGTTTTGAAAACAACGAGGAGTTAAAAATATGGACTGTATTGGTCATTTTAAATGTAACACTTTCCTAAAGTAACCCTAGTTATGAAAAAGCTAGAACCACCTTAGGATTGTGGTTTTGAAAAGGAAAATTTTGATGCAAGTTTTGAAAACAATTTTGATGCAAGCTTTTGAAAACAAGTTTTAAAAATGAATTTTGAAAGAATACAAGATTATGATATGCACAATGCAAGTTGGGGTCGTGAACATACAAGGTTAAAGGCTTCACCACATAATCAAGGGGGCTAAACCCACGTGGTCTCCGGTTAGACTAAAAGAAAGCCCCCGACACGGTGACCTTCCAATAGACTAATCCTACACATAGACCGGGAAATCTCTTGTTTCAAGCATGCAAGAAAGGGGGGAAGAAGATGGGGGATTAAAATAGAAGAAAACCTAAGTGGGTTCGGAAAGAGAAGAGAGAGGGGGAAGATGCGTAAACTTAAATAGAGAGCCTACCTTGTGTCTTCTTTATTTTGCTTTGCTTTGCACGCTTTGTTTTTATTGTTTTGCTTCGGTCTTTGCTTTAGCCTTCGTCTTGATCTTTGAACGTTTCAGTTTGCAGCACTTCAAGTCTTCAATGGAGGCTTTGAAGGCTAGTGTATGAGTGTATGAGAGATTGTATGAGTGTATAGGAGGCTAGGGTTTGTGTATGGAAGCTAGAGTTTGGAAAACCTAAAGATGCTAGGGTTTAGGGAGGCTACGAGCTCTGTATATTGAAGAGGAGGTTTTTTAGATTGAGTTTGTAGACCTCTTTCACGCTGGAGAAGGCTCTGTATTTATAGAGAGAGGAACGACCTGGCACCTGTTGCCGTGGCGCCCGGCCAAAAAATCTTTTGGAGCTAGGCCAAATTTTGGCTTGGTGCCACTACTTGTGGCGCTAGCCACTTAGGAAAGTTTTAAGGTAGGCAAGCAACGTATCTTTAGAAGATTTGGTCTCTTGTACTAGTGACTTCCATGCAATTTTTAGCTTGGCTTCACTAGGAGTGACTCTGAAAGGTTTAGGAATGATTCGAAGGGGCTAGGAATGGCCCGAAAGGCCGAAAAAGGGTAGGAACCCTTAGAATGGAGTGCCGGAGGTAATGGACCTAAAAAAGGATGTCAAGGTTTGTTAGAGGGGTTGACCGGGCCATTAGGGGCAAAATGGTCAACCGAGCCGAAAAGCTGCCAGGACGGACTCAGAATATCCCGAAAGAAGACTTGAGATTTGGAAACATTATTTAGAATATTTCTAAAGGTTACTAGTTTGATACCCAGAGTCGGTGTGGTCTGAAAAGGCGACCGGCCCACCAGGGGCAAAATGGTCATTTGGCACCGGGTCTGCCGGAATTGACTCGAAATGATCGGAAAAGATAATGAAAGGTTAGGAATACTATAAGAAGCATTCTTGGGAGGTTACCGGTTTGATACCCAGAGCCGGTGTGGTTCTCGAGGCGTTCAGATGCCTATGGGCAAAATGGTCATCTTGACCGGAAAGTCTCAGAATTGGCCCGAAACTAACTAGAAGACACCTAATCATGTCGGATTGCTTTTAAGATAATCTTGAAAAGGTGGCCTTACCATTATGAGGACTTAGGTATTTTCTCAAGAAACGTGCTAGAGATGGCCCTAGGGGTAGTTTGGTCATTTTTCACCGAAGTGGGCTAGCATGCACCGGTGTTGACGTGGGTGTTGAGTGTTTCTGCCACTTTGTTCCCCATATTGACCTATTTACAAGTATTTTCGCTACTCTAACGGTTGCAATGTTTGCAAGTACTTCTACTACTCTAATGATTTTCGATCATTCCCAAGATTGCTTGATCTCGGGAAGCTGCTAAATGAACTTAGCGCCTAAGGAATCAACTTTCTCAAAAGACGTTCCAAAACAGACATTTTTGCATTGGCAGGCTAGCTAGCACCAAAGGTGGATCATTCTACTATCTAGGGGACTTAGGGTCTCGTCCCGGTCGACGAGTTTGAAGGGACTTACTATTTCGAAGAGTTCACTCGGAAACGTGCCAGATTGGAGGGTCTTACCACATTGAGGAATCAACTATCTTGAAAGGTGTGCCAAATTTAATTGGAATTAGAATTGAAATTGGAATTGGAATGGGGACTTATAGTTTTCAAAAAGACGTGCCTGTTGGAATTGGATCAAACATGACCCCCAAGGGCATTTTGGATATTTTGCCTCTATTTGGGCCCAGTAGGTCTGTAAAGTGACGGATTGACGGGATTAGACTTGGAATGTTGATTTTGATTGGAATACATCTATATTGACTTGAGTACAAGTCTGGATGGACTGGAAACTGCTGAACGAGTAAAAATGGGGTGCTTACAACTGGCGCCACTAATAGTGGCGCTAAGCCAAAAAATGGCCTGGCGCCACTCAATGTAAACTTTTTCCTGGCACCACTGCAACAGGCGCCAGGTCATTTTTCTATCTATAAATACAAAGCCTCTTCCAGTGTGAAAAAAGTCCACAAACTCAGTCTGAAAAGCCTCATCTTCAATATACAGAGCTCATAACCTCTCTAAACCCTAGCCTTCTTTAGGTTCTCCAAACCCTAGCCCCCATATACAAACCCTAGCTCTCATATACTTACATACACTCATATACACTCATATACTAGCCTCTAAAGCTTTCATTGAAGACTTGAAGTGCTGCAACTCTAAAGCTTCTGAAGATCTAAGCAAGCTCCCGAAGACCAAGACAAACCCTTGAAGACTAACACAAAGCGAAGTGAGGACCGAAGCAAAGCAAGCAAATAAAAGCATGTAGAATAAGAAGATACATGGTAGGCTTTCTTTTTACATTTACGGATCTTCTCCCTCTCTCTTCTCTCTCCAAACCCACTTGGGTTTTCTTCTATTTTAATCCCTCGTCTTCTTCCCCCCCCCCCCCCCCTTCCTTGCATGCTTGAAATAAGGGACTTCCCGGTCCATGTGTAGGATTAGGTTATTGAAGGTCACTGTGTCAGGACTTTCTCTTAGTCTAACTAGAGACCACATGGGTTCAACCCCCTTGATTATGTGGTGAAGCCTTTAACCGTGTATGTTCATGACCCCAACTTGCATTGTGCATATCATGGTCTTATATCTCTCCAAAATTTGTTTTCAATACTTGCATCAAAACTGTTTTCAAAACTTGTATTAAATTTTCTGCTTCGAAACTGGTTTTCAAAATCACAATCATAAGGTGATTCTAGCTTTTCCTTGGTTAGGGTTGCTTTAGGAAAGTGTTACATTTAAAGTGACCAATATGGTCCATATTTTGAAATCATTGTTGTTTTCAAAACCACTATCTTAGAGTGGTTCTAACTTTCTTATGGTTTGAATCGCTCCAGAAAAGTGAGATATTTTTATGGACTTTCTAAAAGCTCTCTTTTCAAATCTCTCTTTCTAAAAATCTCTTTTCCAATGCACTTTTTGAAAACTCTCTCCAATCTCCTTTCCAAATTTGTTTTCTAAAAATTCTCTTCAAAAATCTATTTTCCAAAACTCTTTTCAAACTTCTTTCCCAAAAAAGCTCTCTTCAAAATTCACTTTCTAGAAACACTCCCTAGACTTCGTTCCTAAAAAACTCTTTTCAAGAACTCTCTTTCCAAAAGCTCACTTTCTAAAAACTCCTTTCTAGGATTTCCTTTCAAAAAATTCACTTTCCAAAAACTCTTTACCTTGGAGCCCAAGTCAAGCCTTGGAGCCAACAATTAGGAGACTCTAATTTTCTTTCCAAAAACATAATTTCCATTTCCCTATTTTGACCTCAAAATTTAGGTTTCCAAATCCTATTTTCTACATCAAAACTAAATATTTCCAAAACCTATTCTCTACTTCAAAATCTAGGATTTCTGAAACTTCATATTTCCAATTCCAAGCCAAATCAAATCCTCCAGTTTTAGGAAACCAAATCCAATCTTCCCATTTAGCAAACTAGATCCAATCCTCTGTTTTTTAAAACAAAATTAAACCATCTCTTTTTAAAAACAAAATCCAATTCTTTGTTTTAGGAAATAGGAATCTCAATCTTTCCTAATCTAAACCTTTCCTAATCCACTCCTTCCTAATCTCATACTTTCTTAAACTTTAAGTTTCCAAAACTTGAACTTTTAAATCTTTTCTTAAATTTTAAGTTTCCAAATCTTTCTTAATTCCAACCTCTCTTAATTCCACACCTTTCCAAATTTCAAGTTTCCAAATCCAAATTTTCAAATCTTACTTAAACTCAAACCTTTACTAATTTCAAGTATTTCAAAAACCCAAACTTTCAAACCTTTCCTCATTTCGAACTTTCCATTTCTAAACTTTTTGAATTTCAAACCTTTCCAAATCTGAAACTTTCTTAAGTTAAAACTTTCTAAATTTCAAAATCCTTCCAAATCCAAAAATTTCTAAATTTGAAACTTTATTAAGTTAAAACTTTCTAAATTCAAAACTTTTCAATTTTAAAACCTTTCCTATTTTAAACTTTCTTTAATTCAATTCCTTCTTAAGTTAAAACATTCCTAATTTAAAACTTTCCAATCTCGAAACCTTTCTTAAAATGAAATCTTTCCTAAAGCGAAACTTTCCTAAAAAGAACCTTTCATATTTTCAAACTTTTCTAATTTCAATCTTTCCTAAATCCAATCTTTCCCTAATCTTCCAAGTCCAACATTCAAGTCAAATCTTTCTTAAATCTCAAGTCCTTCCTAAATTCTATCTTCCTAAGTCTAGGTTTCCTAAATCTCAATCTTTCCAAAATAGGTCCAAATCCTTCTTCCAAGTCCTATTTTTCCAAATCAAAGTCCAATCTTTTCAATTTCAAATTCCAATTTTCAATTTTCTATTCTAAGTTCAAATTGAACCCTTTTTCAACTCAATTTCTTTTTCAAATTAAATCTTCTATTCCTCAAAAGAGATACACAGGCAACCCTACGGTCATAACTTTTTTCAAATCTCCAATTCCATAACTTTTTTTTTTCAAATCTCCAATTCCATAACTCTTCTTAAATTTTCGATTCCATATTCTTTTTCAAGTTTCTACTTCCAAAATCTATTTTCAAATCTCTATTTAGAATTTCTAAAACTCTTCTTTCAAAACTCAATTCTTCTTTTCCAATCCAATTTCAAATCAAGTATTTTTAAATCACAAATTTCCTTTTCAAGTCTATTTTTAAAGTCAAATCTTTTTCTTGTACTTGCATATTATGCATCATTTCTTTTGAACATTCTTTTCAAAGTACATAGTTTCAGACATAGATTAGTTAAAGACTTTAATGGGTAAATCTAGGGTGAATAAACATGTAGGTTCCACAAGGGCAGGGTAAGGTGATAGCTTAGTGCATTGTCCCTACATGTAACCAACCTTCGAACTTAGATCACTATTTTTGAAAGGCCAAAATGGAGTTATTTTCAAAAAAGGACTTAAATATTTTTCAACGGTCGCCAAACAATTTATTTTCTTAAAAACCCTCTCTTAATGAGGTATTTTTAAAATCTTTTTAAAAACCCTAAGTGTAATCTTCGGATTGTGTTTAGTTTTTAGGTGACCTAACTCACCTTAATCAAGTTAGGTGGCGACTCCGAGTGTTTTCCAAAAGCCCTTTATTCAAATCAATTTTTAATTCAAATCTAGTCGCGCTCATTCTTCTAGGAGGATGAGTTCTAACGAGAGAGTACAATATTTTTCCTGCTTGTGTGTGTGTTCCTCGAGTACAAAAAATTTGGGCACGACAACTGGCGACTCTGCTAGGGACTACATAGAGGGTTTGGCCATAATCATGTCTCTTCACCCTTCACCCATGTAGAGTCTTCAATTAACTCGGTTCAATCCTATTCACTTTAAATTTTCAAAAACTAAATTTTCAAAATTGTTTAAAAAAAAAAACGTGTTTATTCATGTTATCTTGTATTATGTTTGTCATCCACATACTGACACTTGCATCTTTGTTTTGTAGGTGCGCTTTATGTTTAAATTTTATTAACTGCTTCGCATGAATGTGATGTACAGGATGAATGGGAGTTGTTGGGCCATTTCCTCTACTTTTAAAAATCACACACACACTACATGTGCACTTGCATTCTGCATACTTGCATACCTTGATATGTCCTTTCTAGTTAGAAAGGGGGAACGGTATATTGGTTGTGGGCAAGATGTTGTGTCAGTTTCTTTGCCTACGGCCGCTTGATGGTTTCCCCGCTCGGATCACCAACTGATCATGGCACCACCTCGGGGAGTGGGCCTAGGTTTGAAGATCCGGGGACTGAGCCTTTTTAGGATGCATTAGTCAACCCTCAACCTCATACTCATATAGACACCATGCATAGCCGAACCTCTGCCGGATTTAAGACACGAGCACCGTTTTCAAAATCACGGAGGAAAGGGCGACTGCTCTTACTTTCATTTATACCTGTTTATTCCTACTGTTATAATGCTTGTATTTATACTGTTATAATGCCTATCTAACTGTTCATGCATGCATGTTTAATTTAATTGTATCTTCTCTCCTTATACTTTTTGCATATTCATGTTCATACATTCAATATCCCATGTCAAGACAAGAGTTTCAAGTAACTCAAGTCACTGCATTCTCATGCATATGATCAACCCATTGAGAGTGACACCAACGTTACTCTCCCTTGCATTAAACCTACCCAAACCCTAAGGGTTCCCACGTAACCCTAAGGGACTCATTGCATACATCTCAATCCATTCCACAAGAGGGGCCACAATCCCTCTATGCTCACGGAGATAGGGTTGCCAAGAAGACAAGGGGCAATCAATCAACAAGGTCTCTCAGTGACCTCCTCGACATCAAATCCAAGGAAGGCGAATCCGAAGACTCAAGAGTAGTTTAGGGTTTCTCTTTGTAAAATTAGATAGGTGGAAGTCCAAAGGAAAATGTTCCCCCTCCCCCTATTAAAATGTATTTCAATTCTTTTGTATCTTAAACCCGGAATTTAATGTACTTCTTTATTTTTATGAATGAATGCATGAATGGCTGAAGGTTCCCACCTGACGGTAAAGTGTCTGCATACAGGGGCAAACCCCCTATCTCCAAAAGTGAGCCAATACATCATGTTTAGTCTTCCTCTCAAGCAAGGGCAACCCTAGGACATGCATTGCATAAAGTTCTCTAAAAAACCCAAAAACTAACTTGTGACTTGTGTTTTTGTCTTTTTCTTTTTTCTTTTTGTTTCTATTTACAGAAGTCACCTTGCACTGAGTCAACATTGCTCCCAAGAAAGTGCAACATCCACCTAGGGATCCTATTATCACTCGGCACAAAGCATCACTGATGGCTGCTAACCCTGAAGAATCCTCTCAAGTCACTTGGGAGGAAGTTAATGAAATGAGGACTAAGATGGATGAGATGCTCAAACTCATTCAAACTCTGGCCATGAAGGATGCTACTGCGGTCTCGTCATCATCAATGACTTCATCTAAAGACCTTGAACCCGCTAATCCAAGGATCATGCTTCAGTCCGACAGTGCTGGAAAAACTAAAGAAGATACCAAAAGGGTCAATACTGAAGAAGAAGAGACCATATTGCTTTCACCCGTCATAAAGAAGGCCCCTCTAGACCCTCTCAGTCTGAAAATCCAAGGGTTGGAGGATTCATTGTGAAGTCTCTATGGCCATGATGCTTACAGATTCACTTCTTATGATGAATTTTGTTTCTTCCCTGACCATCCGAGACCTGCTAAATTTAAAATGCCTGACTTCTAGAAGTACGACGGTACCGGTAACCCCGTGGCTCATCTTCGTCTATATGCTGGAGCGCTAAGTGGACATTGCAATGACCCGAAGCTCCTTATGCAGTTATTCCAACACAGCCTCACCGGGTCGGCTCTACAATGGTTCGCTCGTCTGGACTTAAGGAAGATCACAACCTGGATAGAGCTAGTCAATGCATTCAAAGCCCAATACCGTCACAACATCGATCTCACTTCCGATCGCTGGTCCTTCATGACAATGAGCAAGGGTGAGAAGGAGAGTTTTAAAGCATACGCCCTAAGATGGAGGGAGGCCGCTGCACAAGTTAATCCCCCGTTGGAGGAGAAGGAGTATGTACAACTATTTATACATACTTTTCAAGGTATATTCTATGAGAAACTATGCCCAAGCGTGGGAAAAAGCTTCTCCGAACTCATCATGCAAGGGGAAATGATAGAAAACGGCCTCAAGACAGGAAGAATCACAGATCCCTATGCCAAGACTGGAGAAAATACCACCAACATAGCCAAGAAGGTGGCTACTACATGGGGCACAATTAGGAAGGAAAGCGAAGTGTCTGTTATTCTGCCTAGCCAACCACCCCAATACCGACCCCCGCTCCAATCACCCCAAGTCCTACCCTTGCCCACCTTGACCATGCCTGCTCCAACCCCTAACTACGGCCCCGCTGGGGCACGACCCAACTTTGATAGACCTGCTCGACGCATCTGTACCTTCGACGCCTTAGCATGCACCCAAACCGAGGCCTACCATAGCCTTCTAAAGAATAACATCTTGAAACCCGTACCTGCTCGCTCGTTGCCAAGCCCTCTACCCCCAACCTTTATTGCTGCCCTTACATGTGAGTATCATTCAGGTGGCCAGGGGCATGACACCGAAAGCTGCTTTGCTCTCAAGCACAAGATCCAAGACCTGATCGACAATAAGACCATCGATCTGCAGCCGGTAAAACTTGCTCCCACTCCCAATGTGACTGTTAACCCTCTGCCAGATCACACCGTCAATATGATACTAGTGGAAATGAAAGGCGAGGGAGTGTTTCACGAGCCTGAGGCCGAGGACTATGAGGACGATTGGGAGACTGAGGAAGAAGATGACTGGGAGGAGGATCTCCCATTATGCCCAATCTATCTCCATAACCCTGATGAAGTGCCTGATGCTTCCGACTGGCCCATTGAGGAGCCAATGTTCCTGGGAGATGAGACTACTGAAAACATGGTTACTGATGGATGGGGTGCTGAGTTTCGGCATCCAAAATACGCCGCGGCCGAACGTCATTTGCTAGAGAGTCATTGGCCCACAAATGAGTACAACTATGAAGAAATGAGCTAGAGGATAGAGAAGCCAAGAGCACAAGCAGAGCCATTCGAATTGGAAGGGGGTGAGCTGGTCACCCTGTTTACAGAAGAACCCGCTACACAAAACAAGAAGGAGGCTGACAACCGCATTAACAGTGTCAACGCCTATGGAGCTCTAGGGGAAGCCTTTGCTTATCTCGCCTTGGCAGAGGATCCAGGTCGCGAATGGAGCATCGAAGATGTAGGGATTGTCCCAAGGCCGTACTAAAAATGGGTTCCTTGCACAAGCGTACAAGAGAGGGGTGGTTTCACCCACTTTCTTTCGATCCCTTTTACTTATTGTTTTTAAATTAATGCTTACATTTTCTTATTGCTGAAGAACCTTATGCTTTTCATAAAAATAATAATAATCAAATGACAGTCTTTTATTCCATTGCTGTTGTCTTATCTTCCCTGGGAATAGTGACTACTTTCTATGCAAGGGGCATGGTTTGTCTTATGGAATGATCCAACTTGAAGGGATGATAGCATGAGTTAACCACTCACCAAATGATCAGCCTTCCACAGAGAGAGAGAATAAGGATGAGTGAGGATACTACCCAAAGGCAGCACTTGCAAGACTCTGAGGCTAAGCGATGTGTGGCCAGTTTATCAAGAGGAAGAGAAGCCATCTTTCATTCCCCCACATATAAAGAATAAATAACTGAATAAATAACTAAATGTGCTCATATTCCCTTTGCTTAACCCTTAGAGCCTTGCAACAAATGAAAATTTTCTTTGATAACCCTGATCCAAGACTGTCTTCCCCACACTAGAGCAAACAATAGTTAAGAACTCTAGGAGTAGTGTCCACCTCTATCATGCTAGGATAGTGTTGAAAGCTCTATGGATCAAGCAACCTAATTCAAAGTGAAGAGAGGCCTTCATTTCATTTCCCATACAGTCAAAAGCAACCCCTTGCCAAACCTGTTGAGCCACTTATCCTTTCTTAACAAAACCCCAACCTAGGGATCACCGCACACACTGGGTATATTGAACTACCAAGGAAAAGGTTTAAGGGGAAAGGGTTAAAGAATTGTTTCGTTTCATAAAAGAAAAGAAAAGAAATAGAAAGGGAAAGCAAAAGAAAGAAGTTGTTAAGGGGCAAGAGGCCAAAAAACAAAAAAAAAAAAAAAATCCTTTAAGGAAAGGCTTGAAGAAAATTATGATTGAGTTATCTTTAAAAGCATATAAGAAGATCAAATGAGAAGAAAGTTATGTCTATCTCAAAAAGGTATATAGAAAGGGTGAAAGAACAAGGTTATTTTCACCCTGAGAAATATATGGTCAAAAGCAAGAAGGAAATTTAAAGGTGATCCAAGGATACAAGGAAACCTAGTAGGTACAATAGGTTTGAGCCTTTACCCTTTCTTGCAAAACCCTAAAACCATGGCCTACATTAGAACCCTATTAAAGTCCCCTCTGATTGAAAATAGATTGCTTGATCTAAATGAGTTAGATACGCTGCCAAAGCTAAAAGAAAAAAAAAAAAGAAAAAAAAAAGGATGCTAATCCTACTGAAAAATGGTTAAGGAAAGTTTGGATCTAAACCTTACTGAAAACAACATTGAATTTGAGCCTACATATCCCGTTGTTTCTAAAACCCCATAACCTAGCCTACATTACGGTCCTAAACAAAGTCTTCTCGAATTGAAATGACTGACCACTTACTGCTCTGCCAAAGGTCAGGTAAGCTATTGCTAAAACCCCGAGAGTTGAGAGTCTCAGCCCAATAACCCTATACACTAACCCTAAGATAGAAAGTTGAAGGCGATCAAGAGGTTGAGAAAAGTGCGAAGTGTTATCATTCAATCAAAGTAGGGTTGGCCTAGAAGAGAGGCTAAGCCCCCAAAGAGGAGGGAGTTACCATTCCCAAGGCTACAAGTCTAATAGCACCATGTGTCATTCTATTAACATATTTCTAACTTGTCCGTATGTTAAAAAAAAAAAAAAATCAGCATGAGCTTTGCATATATAGGACATAACTCGCTGTAGAAATAGAAGTCACCAGTATCAACTCGTGTAATAGACATCTAATATCATCATACATCACATGCCTCTGATCATATGTATCTGTCTATCCGTGCATCTAAATACCATAAATATTCATCCTTATATAAAACTATGCAAAATAAAACTATCTAACATAAATATAACTCAGGGTCTAGGGGCAAAAGAGGATCAAAGTCTCCACAAGGGGCATCTATCACAGGTCAAAGTCGATGTCATCTGGATCAAAATCCCTGAAGCCCGGCATCGGAGGAGGTGGATAACTACTCGAAGCACCACCATCTTGCAGGGAAGATAGAACCAAAATCAGCCGTAAGCAAAAAGAGCTAAGTAACAGCAGAGCAAGAAGAAGCAGAGAGAGAATAACATACCCCCCCACCACCCAACTGAGATAACCTAGCAGTCAAGGAAGCTACCTCGGCCTGGTACTGGTCCCGCTCCATCTGGTACTGGTCTCTCTGGTCTCTCATAGCAGTAAACTCGGCCTGGGGCACATATCCTCCAGCACGGCGCCATAGGTCAACCACCTCCTGGCCAACAGCGTACCCGTCGACTACTACCTCGAACCGGGTGAAGGCACCAACCGAATGGGCTCCAAAGTGCGCAGCGTAATCCGTATCCAGAGGAAGCAAGAACTCGGCACCCGGCTGACGCTCCTGATAAGGGATAGGCACTCCGGCCACCAGGGCTCCAAACATATACTCTGGTGGAGCCCCTGCTGATCGAAACTCCTCATGAAACTGCCTCTAGTGCCGCTCTCCAAGGTAGGACTCCCAGGTGTCATCACTGAGAAAAGCAGCTCTCGACAAGGACAATGGTATAAGGTACCGGACTGTCTCATAATGGACTGATCCAATGAAGGGCCGCCAGGTCACATCCCTCGCCTCAATCAACTCCAGGTTAGCCCGGAGTGTCACAAAGTCAGTAATCTCCGATCGCTGGGCTACCCGGTCACGAGCCCACCTCAAAGCACGAGGATAGAGATCATCCTCAACAACTGCAGGGCGACGCACCGGCAAGTACTCATAACTCCACCAGACAAGGAAGGGCCAAAAGCTAGTCATGCTGCCCCAACGAGAAGAAGTCCGAACCCACATCGATCGAAGAAAGCAACCAAAAGAAAAGGACACCCAGTCCAACTAAGACAAAGCTCCCAGATCGACTACTATACTTACCAGATGGCGTGGCACGAGTGACTTGTTGTTGTTGCAAAAGCAGCTAAAGATGATATACAACACAAGTCACCGTCTCATGATATCCCGCCTGGCAGGCGATGGCTCAGTAGCAAAAGTACGCTCACCCTGACTAATCTAAGAGACTGGGAAGGCAGAACACTCAGGATGAGGCAAGTCCAATAGTAAACAGGCCTCGTCCCTGCCAACTGGATGCAGGGTGATCCGTCGGCCAACAAAGGAGAGTTCTGTAATAATCGCCCAATCTAAATGAGTGGGGCCTAACTCGAAGTCGACAAAATGGAAGGTCCCAGTCTCCCCAAACCACCTCTCAATAAGTGCCAGTACCAAATGCCGGTTCAGGCGGTTAGCCTGTAATCCTATAAAGGCGCCAAACCCGATCTCTGCCAAGAAGGCACGGTATGATGGGGCAGCCTGCTACATGGTCACAAAAACCTGATGAACAGCCCCTCGGAAAGCTGTATGTACCCGCGGAGGTGGCAAATGCTATCTGGAGTATACACTAGGATGATAAGCCAGATCCCCGAGTGGGGGAACATCTGGTATCTGCAGATCTCCCATGTTGGCGTTTGTTTGACTATGCCTGGAAGAAGCCCTCCCATAGCCGGTCACCTGATCCCCAAGGCCCGGTACCTCCTGCTCGGCACCAATCTCCTCGGCAAAAGCCTGCTCAACCGGAGGAAAAGGGTCGACAGGTAATCTACTCCCCTGCCCGCTCTGGCTGGATGAAGATCGTCCGGTAGATCGTTAACTACCTCTAGATCGACTAGAGCCGCCAGCAGAATCTGTCCGGGCCGCCTTCCCCAAGCGGCGCCTCCTCTCAGAACCGTCATCACCTGCATCTGCTATCCTGAAAAGGTAAGCCAAGGTAAGTGATGTTAATATACCACCCATGCAGTTTAAACAACAGTAAAATGAAATAAACAACTAACACAAACCAAACAAATAAAAGACTTTGAATGATAAGTCAAAACAAATTTCCTACATGCACATCCTGATTTTTCAACTTTAAACTAAGTTTTAAGGGTTCTCTATCTTTTTCCTTCAAAAAAAAAAAAAAAAAAAGAGTTTATTTCTAAAACTTTAACCAACTTTTTTCAAAATTTCTAAAAATTTCGGCAGAGTCCCGTTTAAAAATGGTCCCTACAATGCCCATGACATTAACACAAAATACAAAACGTGCACTTTCCAACGCAACAATCACATGACAACGGCACCCGTGCACACTTTTCCAATTTTTTAAAATTTTCAAAACTCATGTTTTATTTTTTTTTAAATAAATTAACGGTTTTCAAACATCTTCCGAAATTTTTTCAAAATCACCTCAAATGTTTTCAAAAGTATTCCAGTCTTTTTCCAAATTTCAAACTTTAAAAATTTCATCAATTTCTTGAATTTTCTAATTTTTTCTAATTTTCTAAATATTTTTTTATTTTTTAAAAAATAAAAAATTCACCGAGTTTTCAAAAAATCATGAAACTTCATACGGTTGTTAAATACATTTTTCTAAGGCACATTACACAAAAACATAGCCAGAAAACCCAATACCCATGCCTGTAGGAACAAATTTCCTATTCCTACAGAAAACCCTCTTCGCATAATCAAGAAAAATCATTCAAATTCAATCAAACAACCATCAAAATGCAAAAACAACATCACCAAAGTGTTCGAAACATATCAAAACATTAATTTCCACTATTCACATGATTCAAACGAAGTTCTACACATCGAAATCAACAAAACTTGAAAACTCACTTTTGGAAGTTCTCCGGCGAAATCTTCTCTTCCGGGGACTTTTCCGGTGACGTGGTCTCCTTCCAGCAATCACCCATGGTCCCCAAGGAGTGCTCCTTCAAGGTTCAAGTCGGTTTCCACTTGAAGACTCTCGGATTCTCCAAAAACTCTTCAAATCCCGTAAGTGTTCGAACCAGAAATTTTCTGGTTTTTAGCTTTAGGCCTGGCGCCACTAGCAGAGGCGCCGGTTCTTTTTTGCCAAAGCAGTGGCGCCAGTTATAAATTCTGGGCATTTTTGCCCTTTTTCCTGCCAAAACTCATTTTCGAAGGCCTTTTTGGCCCGTTATCCGTTTTCGACCCTCGTTGTTGGAAGATTTCCAATGTCTGTCCCTCCAACTGCCTCGCGGTTAACATGGGACTCTTACTTTTGTCGTTTTCTGTCTTTGACAAGCAAAGACAGAAAAAGAGGGGCAGCTGTAAGCACCCCATTTTTGACCGCTCGGCAGTCTACACTCCGTCCAGACTTGTTTTCAAGTCATTGTGGACATATCCCAATCAAAACCAATTCTCTAGGTCCAAATCCCATCTTTCCATCGCTTTGCGGGCCTATCAAGCCCAAATAGAGGCAAAATTACCAAAATACTCTTAGGGGCATTGTCCCTTCCTTTTTGATTCTAATCCCACTCTTGAGACAGTTTATTCCTCGAGACGGTTCCAATCCAGGCGCGTCTCTTAGGAGACGGTAAGACCCCTTTCCAATCCCACTCTCGAGACAGTTTATTCCTCGAGACGGTTCCAATCCAGGCGCGTCTCTTAGGAGACGGTAAGACCCCTTTCCAATCCCACTCTCGAGACAGTTTATTCCTCGAGACGGTTCCAATTCAGGCACGTCTCTTCGAAGACGATAAGTCCCCTTTCCAATCCCTCTCTCGAGACAGTTTATTCCTCGAGATGGTCCGAGTAGCGAAACTACTCACAAAACCGTTAGAGTAGCGAAAATACTCACAAAATCGTTAGAGTAGCGAAACTACTCAAAAAACCGTTAGAGTAGCGGAAATACTCACAAAACCGTTAGAGTAGCGAAACTACTCACAAAACCGTTAGAGTAGCGGAAATACTCACAAATAGGTCGATATAGGGAATTGGCAACAAACCCCCGTGTCATGACGACCGCCGTTGGAGTGGCGGAAACACTTAAAACCCAGGTCAACACCAGTGTTTGTTAGCCCACTTTGGTGAAAAATGACCAAATTGTCATTTGGACCCTTTTTTTAGACTTTTCGGTCAAGATGACCATTTTGCCCCTAGGCATCCGAACGCCCCGGGAACCACACCGGCTCTGGGTATCAAACCGGTAACCTCTTGAGACTACTTTTATAGTGTTCTCAACCTTCCTTTACCTTTCCAGACCATTCCGAGTCAGTTCCGGCTAACCCGGTACAAAATGACTGTTTTGCCCATGAAGGGTCGGTCTCCTTCTTCGACCACACCGGCTCTGGGAATCAAACTGGTAATGTCCCGAGAATACTTTTTATAGTGTTCTCAACCTTCCTTTACCTTTCCGGACCATTCCGAGTCAGTTCTGGCGAACCCGGTGCAAAATGACCGTTTTGCCCCTAGCGGGTCGGTCTCCTTTTCCGACCACGCCAGCTCTGGGAATCAAACCGGCAACCTCCGGGAACATTCTGAATAATGTTTCCAGATCCCAAGTCTTCTTTCGGGACAATCCGAGTTCGCCCTGGCAGCTTCCCGGTCCGATTGACCGTTTTGCCCCTAAGGGCCCGGTCAACCTTTTCGACACATCTTGTCCTCGCTTTTCAAGTCAAATACCTCCAGGATACTATTTTAAGTGTTCCTACTCCTTTCTGGCCTTCCGGGTCATTCCCGGCTCCTCCAAATCATTCCCGGACTTTCCGGAGTCACTCCTAGTGAAGCCAGGCTAAAAGTTGCATGGTAGTCACTAGTACAGGCGCCCAAATTTAGTCAAAGATACGTTGCTTGCCGACTTATAAAGTTTCCTAACTGGCTGGTCTGGTGCCACTGCAACAAGTGCCAGTGTATTCTTCCCTCTATAAATACAGAGCCTCATTCAACGTGAAAGGGGTCTGCAAACTTAACCTAAGAATCCTATATTTCGATATACAGAGCTCGAGCACCTCCTAAACCCTAGCCTCCCTAGGTTTTCCAAACCCTAGCCACCATACATAAACCCTAGCCTCCTATACACTCATACACACCCCCATACACTCATACCCTAGCCTTCAACCATCCTTTGAAGACTAGAAGAGCTGCCATCTAAAGCTTGAAGACAACCCTTGAAGGTTGAAGAAGAAGATCAAGACCAAGACTGAAGATTGAAGACAAGCAAGGCGCGCAAAATAAAGAAGACATACGGTAGGTTTTCTATTTAAATTTCCGCACTTCCCCCCTCTCTCTTCTCTCTCCTAACCCACTTGGGTTTTCTCTATTTTAATCCCCCATCTCTTTCCCCCCTTTCTTTGCATGCTTGAAACAAGGGGATTCCCGGTCCATGTGTAGGATTGGGCTATTGGAAAGTCACCGTGTCGGGGGCTTTCTTCTAGTCTAACCAAAGACCACGTGGGTCCGGCCCCCTTGATTATGTGGCGAAGCCTTAACCTTGTATGTTCACGATCCCAAATTGCATTGTGCATATCATAGTCTTGCATCTTCCAAAAACCGTTTTCAAAGTTGTTTTTCAAATTGTTTTCAGACTTGTTTTTAAAATTGCATCAAAATCTCTTTTTCAAAAACTTGTTTTCAAAACCACAATTCTAGGGTGATTCTAGCATTTTCATGACTAGGGTTGCTTTAGAAAAGTGTTACATTAAAAGTGACCTTTTTGGTCTATATTTTCAAAACTTATTGTTTTCTAAAACCACTTTCTTAAAGTGGTTTTAGCCCTCTTATGGCTAGAATCGCTTTAGGAAAGTGAGATGTTTTCATACTTTTCAAAACTCTCTCTCTTCAAAAATCCCTTCCTAAAAATCTCTTTTTCAACATACTTTCCTAAAACTCTCCTCTCCAAAATTGTTCTCAAAAACTCCCTCCAAAAATATATTTTTCAAAGCTTTCTTTTTCAACTCCTTTCCAAAAACTCTTTCTCCTCAAAATTCACTTTCTAAAACACTCCCTAGATTCACCTTCCTAAAAACTCCTCTTCTTTAAAATCTCTTTCCAAAAGCTCTCTTCAAATTTACTTTCCAAAAATGCTTCCCTCTAGAAACTCCTCCCTAGGATTCCCTTCTAGAAAACTTTCGTTTCCAAAAACGCACTTTCCAAAAACTCTTTCCTTAGAGCTCAAGTCAAGCCCTAGAACCCGCAATTAGGAAACCCTAATTTTCTTCCCAGAAACATAGTTTTCAAACTTTGCCCCAAACCTTGGTTTCCAAAACCTCTTGTTTTCTACATCAAAACTATACATGTTTCCAAAACCTACTTTCTACGTTAAAATTCTACACTTTTAAAACTAGGGTTTTTAGAATCTCCCTTTCCAAATTCTTGCCAAATCCTATCTTCCCTTTAGGAAACCAAATCAAATCTCCCGTTTAGGAAACTAGTTCCCGTCCTCCGTTTTTAGAAACAAATCAAATCTTTTCTTTTAGAAACCCTAATTCAAATCCTTCCTAATCCTCCACTTTCCTAAATCTTAATTTTCCAAAACTTGAACATAAAAATCTTTCCTAATTCAACCCTTTCTTAATTCTACCATCCTTTCAAATCTTAACTTTTCAAACCTAAGTTTTCAAACTCTTCCTAAACTCAAACCTTTCCTAATTTCAAGATTTTCTAAAACCCTAAAACTTTCTAAATCTTAAACTTTCTAAATTTCAAATCTTTCTAAATTCTAAACTTTCCAAAACTTCAAAATCTTTTCAAATCTAAATCTTTTCTAAATTCAAAACTTTCTAAATTCAAGACTTTCTTAAGTTGAAACATTTCTTAATTCAAACATTTTCTAAAACGAAACTTTCCTACTTTCAAGACTTCCCTGTTTCAAAACTTTCTAAATTCAAAACTTTCCAATTTTCAAAACTTCCTAATTTCAAAACCTTTCCTAAAACAACACTTTCCTAAGTTGAAACTTTCTTAAACCTAAATCTTTCCTAATTCAAAACTTTCCAAAAATGAAACTTTCCTAAACTCAAAACATTTCTAAATTCAATACTTTCCCATTTCAAAACTTTCCAAAAATGAAACTTTCCAAAAATAACACTTTCCTAATTCGAAACTTTTCTAATCCAAATCTTTCCTAAATTCCAAGTTTCCAAATCTTTCCAAATCTTCCAAATCCAACATTCCAATCCAATCTTTCTTAATCTCAAGTCTTTCCTAGGTCTCCTATCTTTCCTAAGTCTAGATTTCCTAAACCTCCATCTTTCCACAACCAAGTCTTTCCAAAATCAATCTTTCCGAAGCAAGTCCAATCTTCTCAATTTCAATTTCCAATCTCCTCTCCTAATTTCAAATCAAATTCAATTTTCAATTCAATCTCTTTCTTCCAATCCAATCTCTCTCTTCAAATCAATCTCTTTTCAATCGGACTCCGATCCGAACTAGGACTGACCTGATTCCCCCAAAGGGATACGTGGGCAACCTTCATAGGTGCGGTCACAATACTTTTCAAACTTTCAATTCCACCCTCATGGGTGCGGTTTCCAAAATCTATTTTCAAATCTCAAATTCCAATCAATTTTCAAGATTCTAATTTCGAAATTTCTATTTTCAAATTCCTATTTCCAAGTTTTCAAACTTTCCAATTTCAAATTCTATCTCTTCAAATCTATTTTCAAATCAAATTCTTTTCAAATTTATTTCCAAATCTATTTTTCAATTCTCTCTTATTTTGCACTTGCATACCATGCATCATGTTAGTTTCTATTCAAACATTGTTTTTCTAAAGTGAATAGGGTTGAACACAAGTTAGTTAAAGACTCTCATAGGTGAATCTAGGGTAGATTGACATGTAGGTACCGAAAGGGCGGGGTAGGGTAATAGCTTAGTGCGTCTTCCCTACATGTAACCAACCTCCGAACCTAGATCACTGATTTCAAAGACCAAAAAGGAGTTATTTTTCCAAAAAGGGCTAAATGTTTTCCAAAGGTTGCCAATACAACCTGTTTTCTTAAAAACCCTCTCTCGAGGAGATATTTTCAAAATCGTTTTTCAAAAACCCTACGTGTAGTCTTCGGATTATTCTTAGTTTTTAGATAACCTAACTCACCTTAATCAAGTTAGGTGGCGACTCCGAATCTTTTTCAAAAGCCCTTTATTCAAACCAGTTTTTCAATTCAAACCTAGTCGTACTCATTCTTTTAGGAGGGTGAGTTCTAACGAGAGAATACAACATTTTTCCCGCTTGTGTGAGTATTCCTCGAGTGCGAAAAATCTGAGCGCGACACTTAGCGCTTGAGAAGTTAACTTTCTCGGAAGGCATGCCTAAACTGACATTTCTATATTGGCAGGCTAGCAGGTGCCAAAGGTGGACCGTTCTACCATCTAGGGGACTTGGGATCTCATCCCGGTCGACAGGTTTAAAGGAACTTACCGTTTCGAAGAGATTTTTGTTGAAAAACGTGCCGAACCATCTCGAGAAATAAACTGTCTCGAAAGAGGGATTAGAAAGGGGTCTTACCATCTTTAGAAAGACGTGCCTGATTAGAGTAGATTTACCGTCTCGAGGAATAAACTGTCCCGAGAGAGGGACTGGAATTGGAAAGGGGTCTTATCGTCTTCGGAAAAATGTGCCTGATTTGGAACCGTCTCGAGGAATAAACTATCTTAAGAGAGGGATTGGAATTGGAAAGGGGTCGTATCGTCTTCGAAAAGACATGCCTAATTTGAAACCGTCTTGAGGAATAAACTGTCTCGAGAGAGGGATTGGAATTGGAAAGGGGTCTTCTTGTCTTCGGAAAGACGTGCCTAATTTAGAGTAGATTTACCGTCTCGAGGAATAAACTGTCTCGAGAGAGGGGTTGGAATTGGAAAGGAAAGGACAATGTCCCTAAGGGCATTTTGGTCATTTTGCCTCTATTTGGGCCTGGTGGGCCAGCGAAGCAATGGACAAACGGGATTTGGACTTAGAAAGTTGGTTCCGATTGGAATATGCCCACAATGACTTGAACACAAGTCTGGACAGAGTGTAGACTGCCGAGCAGTAAAAAATGGGGTGATTACAGCTGCCCCTCTTTTTCTGTCTTTGCTTGTCAAAGATAGAAAACGATAAAAGTAAGAGTCCCATGTTGACCACGAGGCAGTCGGAGGGACGGACATTGAAAATCTTTCGACAATGGGGGTCGAAAATGGATAATGGGACAACAAGGCCTTCGAAAATGAGATTTGGCGGGAAAGGGGGCAAAGCTGCCCAGAATTTGCAACTGGCACCACTAGCTGTGGCGCCTTTGGTAGAAAATGCTTTGCGCCTCTGCTAGTGGCGCTAGGCTTGGAGTTAAAACCAAAAAATTTCTAGTTCGAACAGTTGCGGCATTTTGGAGAGGTTTCGCAAATCTGAGAGACTTTGCATGAAAATCGACTTGAACCTTAAAGGGCACTTCTTGGAGACCACGAGTGATTGCCAGAAGGAGACCACGTCATTGGAAAAGTCACTGGAAGAGAAGATTTCGCCGGAGAACTCCCAAAAAGTGAGCTTTCAAATTTTGTTGATTTTGATGTGTAGAACTTCGTTTGAATCATGTGAATAGTGGAAATTGATGTTTTGATGTGTTTTGAACATGATGGTGATATTATTTTTGCATTTTAGTGCTTGTTTGATTGAATTTGAGTGACTTTTCATGATTATGCGAAGAGGATTTTCTGAAAGAATAGTGAATTTGTTCCTGCAAACTTGGGTATTGCGTTTTTTGGCTATATTTTTGTGCAATGTGCCTTAGAAAAATGTGTTTAACAACTGTATGAAGTTTCGTGATTTTTTGAAAACTCGGTGAATTTTTGATTTTTTGAAAAATAGGAAAATACTTAGGAAATTTAGAAAAATGAGAAAACTCAAGAAATTGATGAGATTTTTAGAGTTTAAAATTTGAAAAAGGTAGGAATATTTTTGGAAAACATTTGAAAGAATTTTGAGAAATTTTGGGACATTTTTGAAAACCATTGATTTATTGGAAAAATAAAACATGTATTTTAAAAATTTTAAAAAATTAAAAAGTGTGCACGGGTGCAAATGTCATGTGATTGTGACAATGTGAAGTGCACGTTTTGTGTTTTGTGTCAATGTCATGGGTGTTGTAGGGGCCATTTTTTAAACGGGACTCTGCCAAAATTTTTAGAAATTAGGGAAAGAGTTAGAAAAAAATTTTAGAGTAAAAATGTTTCTGAAGGAAAAAGACAGAAAACCCTTGAGATTTGATTTGAAGTTAGAAAATTGAAAGGTGTGCGTAGGCAATTTGTTTTATCATTTGAAATCTTTCATTCATTCTGCTTGTGTTAGTTGTTTATTTTATTTTACTATTATTTGAATTGCATGTATGGTATGTTAACATCTCTTACCTTGGCTTACCTTTCCAAGATGGCAGACACGGGTGATGACGGTTCTGAGAGGAGGCGACGCTCGGGGAAGGCGGCTCGGACAGATTCCACTGGCAGCTCTAGTCGATCTAGAGGTAGTCGACGATCTACCGGACGATCCTCCTCCAGTTAGAGTGGGCAGGGGAGTAGGCTACTTGTCAACCCTTTTCCTCCGATTGAGCAGGCTTTTGCAGAGGAGATTGGCGCCGAGGAGGAGGTACCGGGCCCTGGGGATCAAGTGACCGGTTACGGGAAAGCTTCTTTCACGTATAGTCAGACGGATGCTGACTTGGGAGATCTGTAGATACCGGATGTCCCACCACTTGAGGATCTTACTTATCACCCTAGCGTGTACTCTAGATAGCATTTACCTCCTCTGCGGGTACATACAACATTCAGAGGGGCTGTTCATCAAGTTTTTGTGACCATGCAGCGGGCTGCTCCATCATATCGTGCCTTTTTGGTGGAGATCGAATTTGGTGCCTTAATGGGATTACAGGCTAACCACCTGAACCGGCATTTAGTACTGGCGTTGGTTGAGCGGTGGTTTGGGGAGAACAGGACCTTTCATTTTGTCGGTTTCGAGTTAGGTTCCACTCCTTTGGATTGGGCAATTATTACAGGGCTCCCTTTTGCAGTCGGCGGCTCACCCTGCATCCAGTCAGTAGGGATGAGCCTTGTTTGCTATTGGACTTGCCTCCTCTTGAGCGTTCTGCCTTTCCAGTCTCTTGGATCAGTCAGGATGACCGTACTTTTGTTACTGAGCCATCGCCTGCCAGGCGGGACATCATGAGACGGCGACTTGTTTTGTATATCATCTTTAGCTGCTTCTACAACAACAACAAATCACTTATGCCGTGTCGTTTGGTGAGTATAGTAGCCGATCTTAGAGTTTTATCTGAGCTGGACTGGGGGTCTTTCTCCTTTGGCTGCTTCCTTCGATCGATGTGGGTCCGGACCTCTTCCCGCTGGGGTAGCATGACTAGTTTCTGTCCTTTCCTCGTCTAGTGGAGTTACGAGTACCTTCCTGTTCATCGCCCTGCAGTTGTTGAGGATGATCTCTATCCTCGTGCTTTGAGGTGAGCTCGTGACTGGGTAGCCCAACGATCGGAGATTACTGATTTTGTGACGCTTCGGGCTAACCTGGAGCTGATTGAGGCAAGGGATGTGACCTGGCGGCCCTTCATTGGATCAGTCCATTATGAGACAGTCCGGTACTTGGTCCCGTTGTCCCTGTCGAGAGCTGCTTTTCTCAGTGATGACACTTGGGAGTCCTATCTTGGAAAGCGACATTGGCGCCAGTTTCATGAGGAGTTCCGATTAGCAGGGGCTCCGCCGGAGTATATTTTTGGAGCCTTGGTGGCGAGAGTGCCTATCCCTTACCAGGGACGTCAGCCAGGTGTTGAGTTCTTGCTTCCTCCTGACACAGATTATGCTGCGCACTTTGAGGCTCATTCGGTAGGTGCCTTCACCCGATTTGAGGTAGTAGTCGACGGGTACGCTGTTAGCCAGGAGGTGGTTGACTTGTGGCGCCGAGCAGGAGGATATGTGCCCCAGGCTGAGTTCACTGCTATGAGAGACCAGAGAGATTAGTACCAGTTGGAGCGGGATCAGTACCAGGCCGAGATAGCTTCCCTGACAGCTTGGTTATCTCAGTTGGGTGGTGGGGGGGGGGGGGGGGGGGGGTTAAGTTATTCTTTCTTTGTTTCTTCTTGCTCTACTGTTGCTTAGTTCTTTTCGTATATAGCTGACTTCGGTTTTATCTTCCCTACAGGATGGTGGTGCTTCAAGTAGTTATCCCCTTCCTCCGATGTCGGGTTTCGAGGATTTTGATCCAGATGATATTGACTTTGACCTGTGATGTACGCCCCTTATGGAGACTCCAATCTTCTTTTGCCCCTTGTCCCTAAGATGTATTTATGTTAGACAGTTTTATTTTGTAAGCTATGTGCAAGGATGGATATTTATGGTATTCAGATGCATGGATAGACAAAGACATTTATGTTTTTTCCAGCTAAGTATATGATCAGATACATGTGGTGGATGATGATGTTATGTATCTACTATATGAGTTGATGTTGGTGACTTTTATTTTACAGGGGGTTTATATCCTATGTGTGCAAAGCCCATTTTTTTTTAAACGTATGCACATGTTAGAAATACGTTAATAGAATGACACTGGGTGCTGTTAAACTTGCAGTCTTTGGAATGATAACTCCTTCCTTTTCGGGGGTCTAGCCTCTCCTCTGACTCAACCCTACCTTGATTGGATGATAGCACTTTGCACCTTTCTCAACCTCTTGATCACATCTAACTCTTTGTTTCAGGGTTAGTGTATATGGTTATTGGGCTAAGACTCTCAACTCTCGGGGTTTTAGCAACAGGTTACCTGGCCTTTAGCAAAGTGATAAATGACCAGTCATTTCAATCTAAGGAGACTTTGTTTAGGACTGTACTGTAGGCTAGGTTATGGGAGTTTTAGAAACAACGGGATATGCAGGCTCAAATTTGATGTTGTTTTCGATAGGGTTTAGATCCACACCATTCTTGACAACTTTTCAGTAGGATTAGCATCCTTCTTTAGCTTTGGTAGCGTATCTAGCTCATTTAGATCAAGCAATCTGCTTTCAATCAGAGGGAACTTTAATAGGGTTGTAATGTAAGCCATGGTTTCGGGGTTTTGCAAGAAAAGGGTAAAGGTTCGAACCTATTGTTTTTACTAGGTTTCTTCGTAACCTAGGATCACCTCTAAATTTCCTCCTTGCTTTTTACACGACTTCTCAGGATGAAATGACCTTGCTCTTTCATCCTTTCTATCTGCCTTTTAAGATAAACATGACTTTCTTTTCTTTTGATCCTCTTATTATACTTTTGAAGATGACACAATCATGATTTTCTTGGGCTTTTCCTTAAAGGCTTTTTTTTTCTTTTTTTTTTCGGCCTCTTGCCCCTTGGCGACTCCTTTCCTTTGCTTTTTCTTTCTATTCCTTCATGAAATGAATAATTATTCGACCATTTTTCCTTAGGCCTTTCCTCGGCAGTTTGATCTACCCGATGTGGGCGGTGATCCCTAGGTTGGGGTTTTCTTGAGAAAACGATAGATGGCCCAATAGGTTTGGCAAGGGGTTGCTTTTGACTGTATAGGAAATGAAATGAGGCCCTCTCTTCAATTTGAATTAGATTGCTTGATCTATAGAGCTTTCATTGCTGCCTTAGCACGGCAGGGGTGGATACCATTTCTAGAGTTCTCAAGCTAATGTCTGTCCTAGTGTGGGGAGGACAGTCTTGGATCGGGGTTGACAAAGAAAACTTTGTTTGTTGCGAGGCTCTAGGGGTTAAGCAAAGGGAGTATAAGCACATTTGTTTATTTATTCTTTTATTTATATGTGGGGAAGTGAAAGATGGCTCCTCTTCATTTTGATAAACTAGCCACACATCACTTAGCTTCAGAGTCCTGCAAGTGCTGCCTTTGGGTAGTATCCTCACTCATCCTTATTCTCTCTATCTGTGGAAGGCTGATCATTTGATGAGTGGTTAACTCATGCTATCGTCCCTTCAAGTTGTATCATTCCATAAGATACACCATGCCCCTTATATAGAAAGTAACCACCACTCCCAAAAAAAGATAAGACACCAGTGATGGAATAAAAGACTGTCATTTGATTATTATTATTATTTTTACGGAAAGCATAAAGTTCTTAAGCAATAAGAAAATGTAAACGTTAATTTAAAGATAGAAAGTGAAAGGGATAGAAAGAAAGTAAGTGAAAACACCCCTCTCTTGTATGCTTGTGCAAGGAACCCATTTTTAGTAAGGCCTTGGGCCTGTGCCCTTGTCTGCATTCCATCTACAATTGAGATTTTTAGCCAAGGCAGGATAGGTAGATGCTTCTCCCGGAGTTCCAAGTGAGTTGGTGGTGATGATGTAATTGTCAGCTTTCTTAACCGTCTTGCCTTCATTTGTTTGCTCTGGAGTTTCTCTAACAAACCACTCGGGCGACTCGTCTTCATCCAGCTTGATAGGTCAAGCCCGGGGTTTTCTGCTCTGGCCTCCAGCTGGGGCTCAATGCTCCTCTAGTGTACACAATGGGAGATTTTTATTACCTAGTTTGGATAGCTCCTGGTTAATTTTCTTCACAGATTCATATGCGAGTTTGTCTTCGGGGGTCGGCATTCTATCGGGGTTACATCGTAACTGAGTACGACTCTGTTCCATATCGTTGCATTCCATTTCCTCCCCATCCTTGTAATATATCTCTTGGCATGCAGCAAAACAAAACTTATTATTACCAAACTTTGTAATGATGTTGATGGTGTGGTCTAGTGGAGGGTCTGTAGGGCCGTTCGGAGAAGGATTTGCTGGTCGTACCCCGATGATCTTGTCATCCATCAGGTCTTGAATCTTATGCCTGAGGGTCAAACAATCTTCAGTGTCATGTCCTTGGCTATCCGAATGATACTTACAGCTTACTGCAGATTTGAAGTAATGAGGTAGAGGATTGAGCTGGGGTTGGGCAGGTATAGGTTTCAGATATCCAGCTGCTAAGAGGCCAAAATAAGCCGTGGTCTGTGAGCACGCGAGTTTAGTAAACGTCCGCTTTTTCCCACTTGTTCGCCTAGGCCGAGGAGGTGTTGCAGATGTTTTTGATGATTGGGGACCAAGCTTTGGTGAGGTCACAGCCGGGTTGATGGTTCGGGAATTGAAAGGGCTTCAGGTTCTATGTTTCAAGATGGGACAATTTTCGATGGCAGGGCCAAATGGGTTGGGATGATATCCGAAGGACAGATTATATAGTCCTTGTGTTCGGTTAGGGGTTGGTTTGGAAGGCATCCGAGCAAGGCCCTCGGCCTGGGGAGGTCGTTGGTAAGCAATGGTGGCGGCATAGTCATGGTCTTCCTTCTTCATCCTTTTCCGTCCATCATGGGTTTGGGCCTGTGAGGACTCTGCTTACTCATGGGTATCGCACCCAGATTTTTCGCACTCGAGGAATACTCACACAAGCGGGAAAAATACTGTACTCTCTCGTTAGAACTCACCCTCTTAGAAGAATGAGTGCGACTAGGTTTGAATTGAAAATAAGTTTGAATAAAGGGCTTTTGAAAAAGATTTGGAGTCGCCACCTAACTTGATTAAGGTGAGTTAGGTCACCTAAAAACTAAGAATAATCCGAAGACTACACTTAGGGTTTTGGAAACGATTTGAAAATATCTCCTCAAGAGAAGGTTTTTAGGAAAACGAGTTGTTTGGCAACCTTTGAAAAATATTTAGCCCTTCTTGAAAAATAACTCCTTTTGGTCTTTGAAATCAGTGATCCTAGGTTCGGAGGTTGGTTACGTGCAGGGAAGATATACTAAGCTATCACCCTACCCCGCCCTTTCGGTACCTATATGTCAATCTACCCTAGATTCACCTATGAGAGCCTTCAACTAACTATGGGCCAATCCTATCCACTTTGAAAAACAATGCTTGAAAACTAACATGATGCATGGTATGCAAGTGTAAGGAAAGAGAATTGAAAAATAGATTTGAAAAGAGATTGATTTGAAATTGATTTGATTTGAAAATAGATTTGAAGAGATGGAATTGAAATTGGAAAGTTTGAAAATTGAAAGTAGATATTTGAAACTAGAAATTTTGAAATTGGAATTTTGAAAATAGATTGGAATTTGATATTTGAAAAATGTGGAGACCACACCCATGAGGATGGAATTGAAAGTTTGAAAAGTGTTGTGACCGCACCTATGAAGGTTGCCTACATATCCCTTTGGGGGAATTAGGTTAGTCGTAGTTCGGACAAGAGTCCGATTAAAAAGAGATTGATTTGAAGAAAGAGATTGAATTGAAAATTGGATTTGATTTGAGATTAGAAGAGGAGATTGGAAATTGAAATTGAGAAGATTGGACTTGCTTTGAAAAGATAGATTTGGACTTGTTTTGTAAATAGAAGGTTTAAGAAACCTAGACTTAAGAAAGATGAGACTTAGGGAAGACTCAAGAGTTTAAGAAAGATTGGATTTAGGAAAGATTCGAATTAGGAAAGGTCTGATTTAGGAAAGTTTCATTTTTGGAAAGTTTTGAAATTAGGAAAGTTTGGAATTTTAAGAAAGTTTGAAAATTGGAAAGTTTTGAATTTAGAAAGTTTTGAAATAGGGAAGTTTTGAAAGTAGGAAAGTTTCGTTTTAAGAAAGGTTTGAAAAAGGAAAGTTTTCAATTTAAGAAAGTCTTGAATTAAGAAAGTTTTGAGCTTAGAAAAGTCTTAGATTTAGAAAGATGTTGAAGTTTTGGAAAATTTAGAATTTAAAAAGTTTGGAAGTTTAGAAAAATTTATCTTAAGAAAGTTTTGAATTTAGGAAACTTTGAATTTGGAAAGATTCGAATTTTAGAAAGTTTAGGATTTAGAAAGTTTTAGAGTTTTAAAAAAAATCTTGAGATTAGGAAAGGTTTGAAAACTTAGGTTTGAAAAGTTAAGATTTGAAAAGAAGGTAGAATTAGGAAAGAGTTAAATTAGGAAAGATTTGAAAGTTGAGTTTTAAAATTTAGGAAAGATTTTTATGTTCAAGTTTTGGAAACTTTAAGATTTAGGAAAGTGGAAGTTTAGGAAGGATTTGAATTAGGAAAGAGTTTGATTAGGAAGGGATTGGATTTGGTTTCTAAAAGATAAGGTTGGATTTTGTTTCCAAAAATGGAGGATTGAATTTGGTTTCCTAAACGGGTAAATTAGATTTAGTTTCCTAAAGGGAAGATAGGACTTGGCAAGGATTTGGAAAGAGAGATTCTAGAAACCCTAGTTTTGAAAAATTATAGTTTTGACGTAGAAAATAGGTTTTGGAAACATGTATAGTTTTGATGTAGAAAACAAGAGGTTTTGGAAACCTAGGTTTGGGGCAAAGTTTGAAAACCATGTTTTTGGAAAGAAAATTAGAGTTTCCTAATCGTGGGTTTTAGGGCTTGACTTGGGCTCCAAGGAAAAAGTTTTTGGAAAGTGCGTTTTTAGAAACGAAGATTTTGGAAGGAAATCCTAGAGAGGAGTTTCTAGAAAGAAGATTTTGGAGAGAGAGAGAGAGTTTTTGGAAACAAAGATTTTTAGAAGGGAATCTTAGAGAGGAGTTTTTGGAAAGTGTGTTTTTGGAAACATAGATTTTGAAAGGAAATCCTAGAGAGGAGTTTCTAGAAGGAATATTTTGGAAAGAAAGTTTTTGGACAGATTTTTGGAGAGAGTTTTTCTAGGAAGATTTTTGGTAAAAGATTGTTGAAGAGAGTTTTTGGAAAGATTTTTGGGGAATGTTTTTGGAAAGTGGATTTTGGGGAGAGGATTTTGGAAAGGAGTTGAAAGAAGGAGCTTTGAAAAATAGATTTTGGAAGGAAGTTTTTGAAAACAATTTTGAAGAGGAGAGTTTTAGGAAAGTATGTTGAAAAAGAGATTTTTAGGAAGAAAGTCTTTTTGAAAAGAGAGTTTTTAGAAGGTGTAAAAATATCTCACTTTCCTAAAGCAATTCTAACCATAAGAGGGCTAGAACCACTTTAGGAAAGCTGTTTCGAAAACAACAAGATTTGAAAATATGGACCGTATTGGTCACTTTAAATGTAACATTTTCCTAAAGCAATCCTAGCCATAGAAAAGCTAGAATCACCCTAGGATTGTGATTTTGAAAACATATTTTGAAAAAGAGATTTTGATGCAATTTTGAAAACAAGTTTGAAAACGATTTGAAAATCAACTTTGAAAACGGTTTTTGGAAGATGCAAGATTATGATATGCACAATGCAATTTTGGGGTTGTGAACATACAAGGCTAAGGCTTCACCACATAATCAAGGGGGCCGGACCCACGTGGTATCTGGTTAGACTAGAAGAAAGCCTCCGACACAGTGACTCTCCAATAGCCCAATCCTACACATGGACCGGAAATCCCCTTGTTTCAAGCATGCAAAAAAAGGGGGGGGGGGGGGGAAAGAGATGGGGGATTAAAATAGAGAAAACCCAAGTGGGTTAAGAGAGAGAAGAGAGAGGGGGGAAGTGCGGAAATTTAAATAGGGAGCCTACCGTATGTCTTGTTTATTTTGCGTGCCTTGCTTTCTTCGGTCTTCATCTTGATCTTCGTCTTTGATCTTCAAGAGTTGTCTTCAAGCTTCAAACATCATATTATAACTCTTCAAGTCTTCGAAGGAGAGTTGAAGGTTAGTGTATGAGTGTATGGGGATGTATAAGAGTGTATAGAGGCTAGGGTTTAGTGTATAATGGCTAGGGTTTGGAAAACCTAAGGAAGCTAGGGTTTAGGAGGTGCTCGAGCTCTGTATATCGAATTATACGATTTTTAGGTTGAATTTGCTGATCCTTTTCACGTTGAATGAGGCTCTGTATTTATAGAGGTTGGACAACACTGGGGCCTGTTGCAGTGACACCAGGCCAAAGTTTACACTGGTGCCACTAGGAGTGGCGCCAGGCCATTTTTTGGCTTGGCGCCACTACTAGTGGCGCCAGTCATTTAGGAAATGTTTAAGGTTGGCAGCAACGTATTTTTTACTAGATTTGGGTGCTTGTACTAGTGACTACCATGCAATTTTTAGCCTGGCTTCATTAGGAGTGATTTCGGAAAGTCTAGGAAGGAGTTTGGAAGACCGGGAATGACCCGGAAGGCCGGAAAAGAGCAGGAACACTTAAAATAGTATCCCGGAGGTATTTGACTTGAAAAATGAGGACATGATGTGTCGGAAGTGTTGACCGGGTCTTTAGGGGCAAAACAATCAATCGGATTGGGAAGCTGCCAGCACGGACTTGGACTGTGCCGAAAGAAGACTTAAGGTTTGGAAACATTATTTAGAGTGTTCCCAAAGGTTGGCAGTTTGATACCCAGAGCCGGTGTGGTTGGAAAAGGTGACCAGCCCACTAGGGGTAAAATGGTCATTTCGCACCGGGTTTGCTGGAACTGACTCGGAATGATCCGGAAAGATACAGAAAGGTTGAGAGTACTATAAAAAGCATTCTTAGGAGGTTACCGGTTTGATACCCAGAGCCGGTGTGGTTGGAAAAGGAGACCGGCCCACCAGGGGCAAAACAGTCATTTTGTACCTAGTTAGCCGGAACTGACTCGGAATGATCCGGAAAGGTAGAGGAAGGTTGAGAATACTATAAGAAGTATTCTTGGGAGGTTACCGGTTTGATACCTAGATTCGGTGTGGTCGGAAAAGGAGACCAGCCCACTAGGGGCAAAACGGTCATTTTGTACCGGGTTGACCGCAGCTGACTCAGAATGATCTGAAAAGATAAGGAAGGATTGAGAATACTATAAGAAGCATTCTCGGAAGGTTACCGATTTGATACCCAAAGCTGGTGTGGTTCCCGGGGCGTTCGGATGCCTAAAGGCAAAATGGCCATCTTGACCGGAAAGTCTTAGAAAAGGCGCGAGGGGTAGTTTGGTCATTTTTCACCGAAGTGGGCTAGCAGGAACTGGTGTTGACCTAGGTTTTGAGTGTTTCCGCCACTCTGACGGCGGTCGTCGTGACACAGGAGTTTGTTGGCAATTCCCTATATCGACCTATTTGCGAGTATTACCGCTACTCTAACGGTTGCAATGTTTGCAAGTATTTCTGCTACTCTGACGATTTGCGATCATTACCGAGACTGCCTGATCTCGGGAAGCTGCTAAAGGGACTTAGCGCCTGAGAAGTCAACTTTCTCGAAAGGCGTGCCTAAATGGACATTTCTGCATTGGCGGGCTAGCAGGCGCCAAAAGTGGACCGTTCTACCATCTAGGGGACTTGGGGTCTCGTCCCGATCGACAAGTTTAAAGGGACTTACCGTTTCGAGGAGATTTTCTTTGAAAAACGTGCCAAACGGTTTCAAGGAATAAACTGTCTCGAGAGAGGGATTGGAAAGGGATTTTACCGTCTTCAGAAAGACGTGCCTGATTAGAGTAGATTTACCATCTCGAGGAATAAACTATCTCGAGAGAGGGATTAGAATTGGAAAGGGGTCTTATTGTCTTGGGAAAGACGTGCCTGATTTGGAACCGTCTTAAGGAATAAATTACCTCGAGAGAGGGATTGGAATTGGAAAGGGGTCTTAACGTCTTGAGAAAGACGTGCCTGATTTGGAACCGTCTCGAGAAATAAACTGTCTTAAGAGAGGGATTTGAATTGGAAAGGGGTCTTATTGTCTTCGGAAAGACGTACCTGATTTGGAATCGTCTCGAGGAATAAACTGTCTCGAGAGAGGGATTGGAATTGGAAAGGGGTCTTATCATCTTCAGAAAGACGTGCTTGATTTAGAGTAGATTTACCATCTCGAGGAATAAACTGTCTCGAGAGAGGGGTTGGAATTGGAAAGGAAAGGACAATACCCCTAAGGGCATTTTGGTCATTTTGCCTCTATTTGGGCTAGTGGGCCCGCGAAGCGATGGATAGACGGGATTTGGATTTAGAAAGTTGGTTTCGATTGGAATATGCCTACAATGACTTGAACACAAGTCTGGACGGAGTATAGACTGCCGAGCAGTAAAAAATGGGGTGCTTACAGCTACAAGGTGATCCGCCGACCGATGAAGGGAAGCCCCATGATGATAGCCCAATCCAAAGGAGTAGGTTCTAACTCAAAGCCAACAAAATGGAAAGTCCCAGTCTCTCCAAACCATCTCTCGATAAGTGCTAGCACCAAATGTCAGTTCAGGCGATTAGCCTGTAATCCCATGAAAGCCCCGAACCTAATCTCAGCCAAGAAAGCATGGTAGGATGGAGCCACCCACTGTATGGTCACAAAGACCTGATGAACAGCTCCTCTGAAAGTTGTGTGTACCTGCGGAGGGGCTAAATGCTGTCTAGAATACACACTATGATGATAGGCAAGATCCCCCAGCGGTGGAATGTCTGGAACCTCCAAGTAGCCTAGCTCAGCGTCTATCTGTCTGTGTTGGATGGAGGCTCTCCTATAACCAGTCACCTAATTGCCAAGACCCGGTACCCCGTCTTTTGCACCAATCTCCTCGTCAAAGGCCTGCTCAATTGAAGGAAAGGGGTCAACAGGTGGCCTACTCCCCTGTCCACTCTGACTAGACAATGCCTATCCAGCAGATCGCCGACTACCCCTAGATCGACTAGAACCATTGGCAGAATCTGTCTAGCCCTCCTTTTTGGAGCAGCGTCTCCTCTTAGAACCATCATCACTTGCATTTACCATCCAGAAAAGGTAAAGTAAGGTAAGAAGTGTTAGTATATGGTATATGCAGATAAGAAAATAAAAGAAGAAGGAAAAATAATAAAATAAATAAATAAATAACAAAAACAAACAAAAAATTAAAAAAAGAATAAAAAGATTTCAAGTGATAAGTCAAGATGAATTTCCTACACATTTTGATTTTAAAATTCCAAGTCAAAACGAATTTCCTTCACCTTTTGATTTTTCAACTTCAAGTCAAATCTCTTCTGTCTTTTTCCTTCAAAAAGATTTTATTTTAAAACCTTTTCCAACTCTTTCCCTAAAAATTTTGGCAGAACTTTGTTTAAAAATGGTCCCTACAACACCCACGACATCAACACAAAACACAAACCATGCACTCTACAACATCATAATCACATAACACCAACACTCGCGCACACTTTTCAAATTTCTAAACTTTTCAAAATACTTATTTTATTTTCCAACAAATCAATGGTTTTCAAAATTATCCCAAAATTTCTCAAAACCATTTCAAATTTCTCAAAATATTCCTACATTTTTCTAAAATTTAAAATTCTATTAATTTTATCACTTTCTCAATTTTCTCCATTTTTCTTATTTTCCTAAGTCTTTTTCTATTTTTCAAAAAATCAAAAAATTCAAAAATTTTTCAAAAAATCAGGAAACTTCACACGGTTGTTAAACACATTTTTCTAAGGCACACGGTATAAAACTCTAGCCTAAAAGCTCAATGCCCAAAGTTGTAATGATAAACCCCCAATTCCTGTAGAAATCCCCTTCACATAATCATGCAAAATCACTCAAATTCAATCACACAAGCACTGAAATGCAAAAATAACTTCACCACAATGTTTAAAACATCTCGAAACATCAATTTCCACTATTCACATGGTTTAAACCGAATTCTACACATCAAAATCAACATAAAATAAAAAACTCACCTCTTGGAGTTCTTCGGCAAAATCTTCTCTTCCGGAAACTTTTTCGACAACAGTGTCTACTTCCGGCAGTCCCTCGTGGTCCCTAACAGGCACTCCTTTAATGTCCAAGTCGGTTTCCTCACGAAGGCTCTCAATTTTCCAAAAACTCTTCAACTTCTGCTAGAATGTCGAACCAGTAGTTTGCTGGTTTTGATCCCAAGCCTGGCGCCACTAGCGGTGGCGCCATGCGAATTCTACCAAAGGCACCACTACTAGTGGCACTAGTTCTAAATTTCGGGCAGTTTTGCCCTTTTTCCTGCAAAAGCTTGATTTCAAAGGCCTCTTGGGCCTAATATCCATTTCGAAACTCCCATTTTTTAAAATTACCAAAGTCCATCCTTTCGATCACCTCACGGTCAACATAAGACTCTTACTCTATCATTTTCTGTCTTCGTCAAGCAAATACAGAAAAAGAGGGGCAGCTGTACGCAACCCAGTTTTGCCCGTTCGGCAATCTCCAGTCCGTCTAGACTTGAATTCAAGTCAATATGGACATATTCTAAGTTAACTCAATTTTCCAAGTCTAATCCCATCAATCAATCGCTTCGTGGGCCCTTTCGGCCCAAATACAGGCAAAATGACCAAAATTCTCTTAGGGGCATTGTTCGATCCAATTCCAATGGGCACGTCTTGTGGAAAACTGTAAGTCCCCTTTTCCGATCCAATTCCCGTCCAATTCCAAGTCTAATTCCAAATCCACTCTGACACATCCCTCGAGAAAGTTGATTCCTTGAGGCGGTAAGACCATTCAATCTAGCACGTTTTCGAAGAAACTCTTTGAAATGGTAAGTCCCTTCAAACCCATCGACTAGGACGAGACCCCAAGTCCCCGAGATGGTAGAACAGTCCACCTTTGCCGCATGCTAGCCCGCCAATGCAGACATGTCAGTTTCAGCACCCCTTTTGAGAAAATTGATTCCTCAGGCACTAAGTCCACTTAACAGCTTCCAGAGATTAGGCAGTCTATGGAATGATCGCAACCCGTTTGAGTAACGAAAATACTCGTAAACATCGCAACCGTCAGAGTGACGAAAACACTCATAAACAAACCCCTATGTCATGGGACCGCCATTAGAGTGACGAAAACACTCAAAACCCAGGTCAATACTAGTGCCTGCTAGCTCACTTTGGTGAAAAATGGTCAAACTGCCCCTAGGGCCATTTTTGGCACGTTTCTCAATACAGTATCTAAGTCCTTAGAACAATTAGTCCACCCTACCAAGATTGTCTTAAAGACAATCTGGCATGATTCGGTGCCTTCTAGTCAGTTTCGGGCCAATTCCGAGACATTTTGGTCAAGATGACCATTTTGCCCCTAGGCATCCGAGCTCCCCGGGAGCCACACCAGCTTTGGGTATCAAACTGGTAACCTCCTGAGAATGCTTCTTATAGTATTCCTGACCTTTCATTATCTTTCCAGATCATTCCGAGTCAGTTCTGGCAAACCTAGTGTAAAATTACCGTTTTGCCCTTGGTAGGCCGGTCGCCTTTTCGGTAACCTCCTGGGACATTTTAAGTAATGTTTCCAAACCTTGAATCTTCTTCCCGGACATTCTGAGTCCATCTCGGCAGCTTTCTGGCCCCATTGACCGTTTTGCCCCTAATGGCCCGGTCAACCCTTCCAACACATCATGTCATCATTTTTCAAGTCTAATACCCTTGAGACACTATTCTAAGGGTACCTGTCCCTTTTCGGCCTTCCAAGCCGTTCCCGGTCCTTTTAAATCATTCCCGGACCTTCCAGAGTCACTCCTAGTGATGTCAGGCTAAAAATTGCATGGTAGTCACTAGTACAGGCACTAAAATCTTCTGAAGATACGTTGCCTGCCGAGCTTAAACATTTCCTAATTGGCTAGTGCCACTGCAACATGCGCCATGTCATTCTTCTGTGTATAAGTACAAAGCCTCTTCCAGTGTGAAAAAGGTTTGCAAACTCAGTCTGAAACTCCTCTTCGATATACAGAGCTCATAGCCTCTCTAAACCCTAGCCTTCTTTAAGTTCTCCAAACCCTAAACCTCATATATAAACCCTAGCTTTCATATACTCACATACACTCATATACACTCATATACTAGCCTCCACAGCCTCCATTGAATACTTGAAGTGTTGCAACTCTGAAGCTTCTGAACTACCAAGCAAGCTCCCGAAGATCAAGATAAGCCCTTGAAGACTAATGCAAAGCGAAGTGAGGACCAAAGCAAATCAAGAAAAATAAGACGATACAAGGTAGGCTTTCTTTTTACGTTTACACATTTTTCCCCTCTCTCTTCTCTCTCCAAACCCACTTGGGTTTTTTTCTATTTTAATCCCCCATCTTCTTCCCCACCTTTCTTGCATGCTTGAAACAAGGGACTTCCTGGGCCATATGTAGGATTAGGCTATTAAAGGTCACCGTGTCGGGGGCTTTCTCTTATCTAACCAAAGACCACGTGGGTTCGGCCCTCTTGATTATGTGGTGAAGCCTTTGAATTGTATGTTCATGACCCCAACTTGCATTGTGCATATCATGATCTTGCATTTCTCCAAAATTTGTTTTCAAACTTGTTTTCAAAACTTGCATCAAAACAATTTTCAAAACTTGCATTAAATTTTCTTCTTCAAAACTTGTTTTCAAAATCACAATCCTAAGGTAATTCTAACATTTGCATGGTTAAGGTTGCTTTAGGAAAGTGTTACATTTAAAGTGATCAATATGGTCTATATTTTCAAATCATTGTTATTTTCAAAATCACTATCTTAGAATGGTTCTAACTTTCTTATGGTTAGAATCGCTTTAGGAAAGTGAGATATTTTTATGGACTTTCTAAAACTCTATTTTGAAATCTCTCTTTCTAAAAATCCCTTTTCCAATACACTTTTTGAAAACTCTCTCCAATCTCCTTTCCAAATTTGTTTTCAAAAAAATTCTTTTCAAAAATATATTTTCCAAAACTCTTTCCAAACTCCTTTCCCAAAAAAGTTTTCTTCAAAATTCACTTTCTAGAAACACTCCCTAGACTTCCTTCCTAAAACCTCTTTCCAAAAATTCCTTTCTAAAAACTCTCTTTCCAAAAGTTCACTTTCTAAAAACTCCTTTCTAGGATTTCCTTTCCAAAAATTTACTTTCCAAAAACTCTTTAACTTAGAGCCCAAGTCAAGCCCTAGAGCCAACAATTAGGAGACTCTATTTTTCTTTCCAAAAACATGATTTCCAATTATCTATTTTGACCTCAAAATTTAGGTTTCTAAATCCTATTCTCTACTTCAAAATCTAGGATTTCCGAAACTTCATCTTTCCAATTCCATGCCAAATCAAATCCTCCATTTTAGGAAACCAAATCCAATCTCCCCATTTAGGAAACTAGATCCAATCCTCCGTTTTTGGAAACAAAATCAAACCATCTCTTTTTAGAACCAAAATCCAATCCTTTGTTTTAGGAAATAGAAATCTCAATCCTTCCTAGTCTAAACCTTTCCTAATCCACTCCTTTATAATCTCATACTTTCCTAAACCTTAAGTTTCGAAAACTTCAATTTTCAAATCTTTCCTTAAATTTTAAACTTCTAAATATTTCCTAATTCTAACCTTTTTTAATTCCACACCTTTCCAAATTTCAACTTTTCAAATCCAAAATTTCAAATCTTACTTAACCTCAAACCTTTCCTAATTTCAAGTATTTTTAAAACTCAAACTTTCAAACCTTTCCTAATTTTGAACTTTCCATGTCTAAACTTTCTGAAGTTCAAACCTTTTCAAATCCAAAACTTTCTTAAGTTAAAACTTTCTAAATTTCAAAATCTTTCCAAATCCAAAACTTTCTAAATTCAAAACTTTTCAATTTCAAAACCTTTCCTATTTTAAACTTTCTAAATTTGAATCCTTCTTAAGATAAACTTTCCGAATTCAAAACTTTCCAATCTCGAACCCTTTTCTAAAATGAAATCTTTTCTAAAACGAAACTTTCCTAAAAGAACCTTTCTTATTTTAAAACTTTCCTAATTTTAATCTTTCCTAAATCCAATCTTTCCCTAATCTTCCAAGTCCAACATTTGAGTCAAATCTTTCTTAAATCTCAAGTCCTTCTTGAATCTTATCTTCCTAAGTCTAGGTTTCCTAAATCTCAACCTTTCCAAAATAGGTCCAAATCCTTCTTTCAAGTTCTATCTTTCCAGATCAAAGTCCAATCTTTTTAATTTCAAATTTTAATTTCCAATTTTTGATTCTTGGTTCAAATCAAACCCTTTTCCAACTCAATTTATTTTTCAAATCAAATCTTTTATTTTCAATTGGACTCTTGTCCGAACTACAACTGACCTGATTCCTCAAAAGGGATATGTAGGCAACCCTTACGTGTGCGGTCATAACTTTTTTCAAATCTCCAATTCCATAACTTTTTTTTCAAATCTCCAATTCCGTAACTCTTCTTAAATTTTTGATTCCATAATCTATTTCAAGTTTCTAATTCTAAAATCTATTTTTAAAACTCTATTTCCAATTTTTAAAACTCTTATTTCAAAACTCAATTCTTCTTTTTCAATCCAATTTCAAATCAAGTCTTTTCAAATCACAAATTTCTTTTTCAGGTCTATTTTTAAAGTCAAATCTTTTTCTTGTGTTTGCATATCATGCATAATTTCTTTTGAACATTCTTTTCAAAGTGGATAGTTTCAGACATAGATTAGTTAAAGACTTTAATGGGTGAATCTGGATGAATAGACCTGCAGGTAACGCAAGGGCAGGGTAGGGTGATGGCTTTCCCTACACGTAACCAACCTCTGAACTTAGATCACTGTTGTCAAAAGGCCAAAATGGAGTTATTTTCAAAAAAGGATTTTTCAAAGGTTGCCAAATAACCTGTTTTCTTAAAAACCCTAAGTGTAGTCTTCGGATTGTACTTAGTTTTTAGGTGACCTAACTCACCTTAATCAAGTTAGGTGGCGACTCCGAGTGTTTTTCAAAAGCCCTTTATTGAAATCAATTTTCAATTCAAATCTAGTCACACTCATGCTTCTAAGAGGATGAGTTCTAATGAGAGAATACAATATTCTTCTAGTAGGATGAGTTCTATATGATGAGTACACATGAGGAGGCTAATTCCGTGAAGATCCGCTATTGTCCAACCTAAAGCCTTTCTATGACGTTTAAGCACTCTTAACAATAATTTCTCTTAGCCGTTAGACGGACTAAATGATACAACAACTGGATATGATTCACCCTCACCTAAGAATGCATATTTTAAAGTAGATGGTAAGGGTTTCCTCTCTAGAATGGGTGGATTCTATTCAGATGGGGTTGGCTTCATGGCACTTGGGGTAAGGGATTCAAACACGGGGGTCCAATGACCCACGTGCATGCAAGGTTCACTCTCTTCCCTTACCTTATGTTGGTTCTTAAAACTCATACACCCAAACTCCAATTGGTCATTAGGCTCATCCCAAGTTAGAGCCCTTTCAATTGGGTCCTTTATAAACTCTCGATCTACATGCTCTTAGATGATAGACTTGATGAAGTCTACCTCCGCAATTTGGTCTACTTCCTGTAATTGCTTACCCACTGTGAAAATATTAGTCTCTAAGGTTATATTCCTGAATAAAATCTTGAGCAACCCATTCCTACAATGGATAATGGCATTGGCAGTTGCTATGAAGGGTTGTCCTAAAATAATTGTAATATAACGCTTAGACGACTCAGCGTCTACAGGCTAGGTATCTAAAACAATGAAATCTACCGGATAGTAGACTGTATCAACTTGTATGAGCACATCCTCAATGATACCTCTAGGGACTTTAACGAACCGATCTGCTAACTCTAATGTAACTCATGTTGGCTTAAGCTCTCCTAGACCTAGTTCTTTATACATAGAATATGGAAGAAAGTTCACACTAGAACCTAGGTCAAGAAGTGCACAATCAATCCTAGAACCCCCTATTATGCACAAAATCGTAGGATAACCAGGGTCCTTATATTTTGGCACCAACTTATATTGGAGAATTATGCTTTAACTTTCATTCATCATTGTCGTTTCTTTGACATGCAACTTCCTTTTGACAGTGCACACATCCTTCAAGAACTTAGTATAGGACGGGATTTGTTTAATGGCATCTAACATAGGGATATTAATTCGAACTTGTTTGAAGACATCATAAATTTCAGCATTCAAATTCGCTTTATTCGCTTTGGTTAGCCTATGTGGGAATGGAGCATGTTTTAAGTCTTCCATGCTCACATCCTTAGACTTTTGAGGAGATGGCTCAGAATGACTCCCATGTTCTTTCGATTCACTCATGTTCTTTTCATTCTCACTCTCCCCTCTCTTTTTCTCATGCCGTAATGCAACAAACGCATCCTTCTTCCCTTGATCATGGTTGTTAGGAGTGTTGGTTTGGTCTAGTTCCTTTCTGCTCCTATGGGTGATGGCTTGAACCTGTTCATGTGTCATGTCAACATAGTTTACAAGTTTAGGGTTTGGTTGAGGTTGGGCTGGAAATCGCCCTTACGTTTGTTGAGTCATCAACATCTTGTGGATGTCTTTGATTATTGACTTAGTTTCTCTTTACGATTGTTCCAAATTCGTAGCCCTGTTTGTGAGTGATCGAAGATCATTAGTCATTGGATGGTCCTCACTATTTCTCTTATATGGGGCTGATATTATGACCGTTGAGGTGCATATGGTTGTGGTACCAGTGGTGTGGGCTACATGACTGTTTGACCTTGAAACGGTTGCGGTGGTGTTTGGAATGGTGGCGGAGGTTGTTCGAAGGGTTGAGGGCTTGAAGGGCCCTCTTGTTTCCACCTAAAGTTAGGATGATTCCTCCACCCGAGGTTATATGTGTTAGAATAAGGATTATTCCAGCTCCTTTGATTTTGATATCCCTTTTGAAATTAGCCAATCGTGTTTACTCGGCCGTGAAGTGCTTCCCATACCCTCGGTATTACTAGACATGACATAATATCGTAGTCCTGTGTATCACAAACTAAACACGATGAAGGTGTTTCAACCAGTACGGCTGTGGTGGCCTTAGAGGTTTCCAAAACCTCTAATTTACGAGTGAGTGTCGTGACCCTAGCTTATAGATCTTCTACCTCCCCTAATTGGTGTTTAACTCCGACATGTGGCATGGTGGTGTGCTTATATGTGAGATTTTGTGCTCTAGTGTTGCACCAATCTTTAACCATGTTAACGTTAGCCCAATCCCTAGTCAAGTTGGCGAAATAGTTAAAGTAATTATATGCTTCTGTGGAGTTGTTGTCTGGATACGTTCCCTCACACATAGATTCAACGAACATCTTCAATTGAGGAGTCAATGAAAAGTAAAATGTGTTTATGATGTGCCATTCAGGGAAACTGTGCTGAGGACATGCGAAAAGTAGGTCCTTGAGCCTCTCCCAACATTGGAAGAACGTCTCACCACTATTCGGTGCAAATTGAGAGATGGCACGCCGTAGTGCCTCAGTGCGATTCTCAAGAAAGAACTTTTTCAAGAACTCTCCTTGCAGTGTATGCCACGTATGTATGAACATAGGCCTCAATGAATTAAACCACATCTTGGCCTTGTCCTTTAGAGTAAAAAAGAAAAGTTTCAACAGTAAAACCTCCCTAGGACATGAATTATCTTGGAAAAGTGAGCATGCATCTTCAAAATCTTTAATATGTGTGTATGGTTGCTCTAAATCATAACCTTGAAATTGAGGTAATGCATGTAGCATTCTTGGTTTAATATTTAGCGTGGTCTGGTGTGCAGGAAGTACTATGGCAGAAGTGGGGGTTTGCCTTTGGGGATTCATATAATCCCTCATGGTACGGTTCTGGGTGGCATCGCCTCCTTGGTTACTTCCTCTTTCAAGGTTGTCATTGTCGCCATTGTTAAGGTTTGCCAATGGAATGGGCCCTAGGTCAACAATCAAGGAAAAACTAGGAAGGTCTACCGGACTACAACAAATGGATGATGGAGTCAAGTAACCTGATGGAAGATTACGCAACGGGTAGACTCGAACTAGGCAGTGTGTGTGATCTCTAAAATATGAGGACATACATATGCAATGCACACAAAAAGCACATACAATCTAACCTATCTTCCAATCTTCTCAGAAATATCAACTTCGTTGCCCACAAATCAAGTAATATATCCCAACCAAACCTCCAATCTCCGCATACAAAGCAGTACCACCAATAAACAATTAGCACAGAGCCTAACCGCCTCTAATTTGCCTCCTATCTAAATGAATGCCTAGACCCCTAAAAAGAAAAGAAAAACAAATAAATCCTAAAAACTAACATGAAAAGGGTGGAACAAGGTTACCAATATGGCCTTTGTCGATGATTTCCTTGCTGTGATAGATACACGGTGAAGTAGTCTGTTGGATTTCATGTGGACTGAGGTTCGTGTTCTAGCACGCCTCTTGTGGTCCCTTGTGCGAAAATATGCTCCCCGGCAATGGCACCAAAACTTTGACTCAGCCTCCAAATGTATGCTCGAGATATCCCAAGTGTAGGACGGCAGAGTAGCATAACTCAAAAGTACGAGATCGATCCACAGGGAGCAAGTTACATAGAACCACAAGCACTAAAACACTTCTCTCAGTTGCTCACAATAATCCTACGACTTACTTCTAAAAAGAAAAGAAAAGTCTAATTGTTTTGAGAAGATATATTTATCTAAACTAATTCAAACTCAAAAGTAATTAATTGGAAAGCAATGTAGATTTAACTATTAATAAAAAGAGTCCTGGGATAAGCCACTGCAATCAACTGCATCTTTTGGAATTCCAAATGAGATAATTCGATAACTCAAATCCTTCGATTACGTCGCGGGTCTATGATTTGAAAGATTTAGTGGTAAAAACAAATATTCTTCAAAACTTGAGCTCCTAGAATAAATCAAGTTGTTTTAATCAAGGACGAGTACCATCAATTCGTGCAGTGCATATACTGAATATAAATTCATGCATAAATGTCACCGAATATAATCAAATGTCTAGATTTTTAGAAGTTTTAGAACGAAGAAGATGAAGAGAGAAAAACTAGACTATTTAACTTTAAAACCAATAACTTGCCTCATTCATTCATCCAAAACATTCAATTGATCTTCGCTTTTGATCCGGAGATTAAGAAGTTTAGCTACTCATCTTCATAGTATAAACACAAGTTGTATAGAAATAAACTGAATGTATTGATTACAAACCTAAGAATTTGATTACATGAATTGTGAACAACTATGAAAACTTCGCAATAAACTAGTATATTTTCTGAACCTACTGCTGCTGCTACTCCTAGAACACAGTTAAAAACATGAACCCTAAAATACATAAAAATCCTAGCTTATATAGGCTTCCAAAACTCTGCAGGATTGCATAACCGTTCGAACGTCTGCTTCACCGTTCAAACACCACAGACGACTGTTTGAACGCTACATCGAATGCACTTCGAACGGGAAAACCTACTCTCTGAATCTTTCGAACGCACTTCGAACCTGAATTTGACGCGAGACCGTTCGACGCAGCGTTCGAACCCTTCTGTATACCGTTCGAATGCCCTTGAGGACCATTCAAACTCCCTTCGAACGCCTATTCTGGTTTAGTGCGAATTAATCCTTTTTTAGCTAGGATTCCTAAAAATAAACATCAAACTAAGTTAGTAACAAATTAGGATTAAAAATAACAACATTAAACATATTATAAACTAACAATCAGCTAATTAAGACATGTAGATTGCACTTTTAGAGTATAATTAGATATCCGTAGGAGAGATTATATAATCCAGGGGTTTGGTTAGAGGTTGGCTTGAAAGGTGTCAGAGCAAGGCCCTTGGTTTGGGGAGGTCGTTGGTAAGCAGTGGTTGGGGCATAGTCTTAGTCTTCCTTCTTCATCCTTTTTCGTCCCTCATGGGTTTGGGCTTATGAGGACTCTGCCTGCTCATGGGTTGTGGTTCTTGCATAGGATAAGAGTGAAGAGAGCATGCCTTCCATTTTAGTCATCTTATGTCTGAGTCTTTTTGCTTCCGCTAGTATTCGAGTTAAGGCGTCGAGTGTGAGTGACTCCATGAGTATTCCTTAGCTTTCGGCCTGTACCGATGGGGGACGAGGAGAGGTACCTAATACCTACAAAAGGAAAAACTTAGTGTCTTATTTGACAAATTTTTATGCAATGCATGCTTTAAGGATGTTCCTACATAAGAGGGAGACTAAAGATGATGTATTGGCTCACTTTCAGGGATAGGGGTCTTGCCCCTATATGCAAGTACCACCTTACCATTGATCAGGAACCTACCTTCATCATTTATTTGTGGAAGATAAAGAGACACATTGAACTTCGGGTTTAAAATATAAAAGAGACAAAGTACACTTTAATAAGGGGAATGGGAACATCTTTCTTCAGACTTCCACCTATCTAATTTTACATATGAAATCCTAAACTACTCTTGAGTCTTCGGATTTGCCTTCTTTAGATTTGATGTCGGGGAGGTCGTTGAGACCTTATTGATTGATTGCCCTTGTCTCCTTGACAACCCTATCTCTGTGAGCATAGAGGGATTGAGGCCCCTCTTATGGGCTGACTTGAAATGTATGCAATGATTCCTTAGGGTTACGTAGGAACCTTTAGGGTTTGGGTAAATTTAATGCAAGGGAGAGTGACCTTGGGGTCATTCTCGATGGGTTGATCATATGCATGAGAATGCAGTGACTTGATTTACTTTGGAACTCTCGTCTTGACATGAAATATGGAATGCATGAAAATAGATGCATAGAGTATAAGGAGAGAGAATGCAATTAAAGTAAATATGCATGCATGAGCAGTTAGACAAACATTATAACAGTAAGAATACAGTCATTATAACAATAAGAATAAACAGGAATAAAGGAAAGTAAAAGCGGTTGCCCTTTCCTCCATGGTTTTGGAAATCAGTGTGCGTGTTCTAAATCCGGTAGAGGTTCGGCTATGCATAGTGTCTGTATGAGCATGAGGTTGAGGGTTTACTAATGCGTCCTAAAAAGGCTCGGTTTCTGGATCTTCAAACCTAGGCCACTCCTCGAGGTGGTGCCATGATCGATTGGTGATCCGAGTAGGGGAACCATCAAGAGACCGTAGGCGAAGAAACTGACACAGCATCTTGCCCACAACCAATATACCGTTCCCCCTTCTAACTAGAAGGGATATATTAGGATAAAGAATGCAAGTATATAGAATGCAAGTGCACATTAGTGTGTGTGTGATTTTTGAAAATGGAGAAACTGCCCAACAAGTCCCATCCATCTTGTTCATCACATTCATTATGCATAGTGATTAGTATGACATAAAACAATAATGCAAACAAAAGCCCGCCTACAAAACAAAGATGCAAGAGTTAGTATGTGGGTGGCAAACTTAATGCAAGATAATATGAATGGAGTTAAATGCATGTTTTTTAAAACAACTTTGAGAATTTGATTTTAAAAATTGAAAGTGGATAGAAATGGACAAGGTAATTGAAGACTCTACATGGGTGAAGGGTGAAGAGACATGACTATGTCCTAACCCTCTAAGTGTCCCAGTGGGGTCGCCAACTGTTGCGCCGAGATTTTTTGCACTCAAGGAATACACACAAGCGGAAAAAATATTGTACTCTCTCAGTAGAACTCATCCTCCTAGAAGAATGAGTGCGACTAGGTTTGAATTAAAATTTTGATTTGAATAAAGGGCTTTTGAAAAATATTTGGAGTCACCATCTAACTTGATTAGGGTGAGTTAGGTCACCTAAAAACAAAGCACAATCCGAAGACTACACTTGAGGTTTTTGAAAATACTTCCTCAAAAGGAGTTTTTAAGAAAAGAGGTTGTTTGGCAACATTTGGAAATATTTAAGCCCTTTTTTGAAAATAACTCCATTTGGTCTTTCGAAAATAGTGATCTAGGTTCGGAGGTTGGTTATGTGTAGGGAAGACGCACTAAGCCATTGCCCTACCCCACCCTTACGGTACCTACATGTCTATTCACCCTAGATTCACTCATTAGAGTCTTTGATTAATATGTGTCCAATATTATCCACTTTAGAAAAGAATTTTGAAAGAATGATGCATGATATGTAAGCGCAAGAAAAATGTTTAACTTTAAAAATAAACTTGGAAAAGAAACTTGTTATTTTGAACAGACTTGATTTGAAATTGGTTTTGAAAAGAAGAGTTGAGTTTTGAAAGAAGGGTTTTAGAAATTGAAAATACAGATTTGAAAATAGATTTATGGAATTGAAAATTTGAAAATAGTTATGGAATTAGAAACTTAAGAAGAGTTATGAAATTAGAGATTTGAAAAATGTTATAAAATTGGAGATTTGAAAAAAGTTATGGAATTGGAGATTTGAAAAAAATTTAGGACCGTACCCGTGAGGGTTGCCTATGTACCCCTTTTGGAAATCAGGTCAGTCGTAATTCAGACAAGAGTCCAAATGAAAATAGAAGATTTGACTTAAAAAAGAGTCAGAGTTGGAATTTGAATTGGAAGATTAGGAAATTTGAACTTTGGTTGGAAGATTTGAAAAGCTTGGTTTTAGGAAATCTAGACTTAGGAAATATGAAACTTAGGAAAGACTTGAGGTTCAAGAAAGATTAGACTTGACTTGGAAGGGTTTTAGAAAAGATTTGACTTAAATGTTAGACTTGGATGATTAGGGAAGTTGGAATTTAAGAAAGATTGGATTTAAGAAAGGTTCGAATTAGGAAAGTTTTGAATTAGAAAAGTTCCCTTTTAGGAAAGTTTCAAATTAGGAAATAATTAAAATTGAAAAATTTTGAAATTGGAATGTTTTGAAATTAGGAAAACTTCGAATTAGGAAAGTTTTCGTTTTAAGAAAAATTTGATTTTTGGAAAGATTTGAATTAGAAAAAGTTTGATTTAAGAAATATTTGGAATTTGGAAAGTTTAGAATTTAGAAAGTTTTGGATTTGGAAAGATTTGAAATTTAGAAAGTTTAGAATTTTGGAAAGATTCGAAGTTTGAGTTTTAGAAATACTTAAAATTAAGAAAGGTTTGAGTTTTAGATTTCGAAAAGTGAATTTTGAAAAAGTATGGAGTTAGGAAAGGTTGGAATTAGGAAAATTTTGCATTTAGAAAGATTAAGAAGCTTAAAGTTTAAGAAAAGATTTGAATGTTTAAGTTTTGGAAACTTAAGGTTTAGGAAGGTATGAGATTAGGAAGGATTTGGATTTTTGTTTCCTAAAATAAAAGATTGGATTTTGTTTATAAAAAGAGATGATTTGATTTTGTTTTAAAAAACCGAAGGATAGGATCTAGTTACCTAAATGGGAGATTGGATTTGATTACCTAAAACGGAGGACTTGATTTGACATGAAATTGGAAAGATAAAGTTTTGAAAATCCTAGATTTGGAAGGCTATAGTTTGATGTAGAAAATAGGTTTTGGAATTTTATGATTTTGTTGTAAAAAAGAAGGTTTTGAAAACCTAGATTTTGAGGCAAGATTGAAAATCATATTTTAGGAAAGAAAATTAGAGTTTCCTAACTATTGGCTCTAGGGCTTAACTTGGACTCCAAGAAAAGAAATTTTGGAAAGTAAATTTCTTGGAAAGGAAGATTTTTAGAAGGAAATCTTGGAAAGGTGTTTTTTAGAAAGTAAACTTGAAAAGAAAGTTTTTGAAAAGGAATTTTTGGAAAGAGCTTTTAGGAAAGATATTTTTGGAAAGAGTTGTTGGGAAGGAAACTTAGGGAGTATTTATAAAAAGTTGAATTTTGAAGAGAGCTTTTTTAGAAAGGAGTTTGAAAAGGAGTTTTGAAAAATAGATTTTTTGAAGGGGGTTTCTAGGAAGCAATTTTGGAAAGGAGATTGGAGAGAGTTTTTAGAAAGTATGTTAGCAACGAGATTTTGAAAAAGATTTTAAAAGAGGGTTTGGAAAGTAAGTTTGAAAAGCAATTTAGAAAGGGATGGACTTTCACAAGCCTCTAAAAACATCTCACTTTCCTAAAATGATTCTAACCATAAGAAAGTTAGAACCATTCTAGGATTGTGGCTTTGAAAACAAGAAGGATTTGAAAATATGGACCATATTGGCCACTTTAAATATAACACTTTCCTAAAACAACCCTAACCATGGAAAGGCTAGAATCAACTTAGGATTATGATTTTGAAAATAAATTCTGAAGAAGAAAATTTTAATGTAAGTTTTGAAAACTGTATTTATGTAAGTTTTGAAAACAAGTTTAGAAATGAATTTTAGAGAGATGCATGATCATGATATGTAAAATGCAAATTGGGGTCATGAACATACAAGGTTAAAGGCTTCACCACATAATCAATGGGGCTGGACCCACGGGGTCTCCAGTTAGACTAAGAGAAAGCCATCGACACGGTGACTTTCAATAACCTAATCCTATATATAAACTGGGAAGTCGCTTGTTTCAAGCATGCAAGAAAGGGGGGAAAAAGTTAGGGGATTAAAATAGAAGAAACCCAAGTGGGTTAGGAGAGAGAAGAGAGAGGGGGGAATTGCATAAACGTAAATCGAAAGCCTACGTTGTTTCTTCTATTATTTGCTTTGTTATGCTCGCTTTCTTTACTTCGATCTTTGCTTTGCTTTGCTTTGCGTCGTTCTTCGAGAGCTTGCTTCGATCTTTGAGAGCTTCAAAGTTGCAGCACTCCAAGTCTTCAATGGAGGCTTTGGAGGCTAGTATGTGAGTGTATATGAGTGTATGTGAGTGTATAGGGGCTAGGGTTTGGTGTATAGAGGCTAGGGTTTGGAAAACCTAAAGAGAACTAGGGTTTAGAGAGACTTCGAGTTCTGTGTATCGAAGAAGAGAGTTTTTAGACTAAGTTTGCCGACCCTTTTCATACTGGAGGAGACTCTGTATTTATAGATAGACGATTGACCTGGCGCCTGTTGTAGTGGCACTAGGCAAAATTTCCTCCTAGTGGCACCTGGCCAAATTTTGGCTTGGCGCTACTGCTAGTGGCACAGCCACTTAGGAAAGTTTTAAGGTCGGCAAGCAATGTATCTTCAGAAGATTTGAGCGACTGTACTAGTGACTACCATGCAATTTTTAGCCTGACTTCACTAGGAGTGACTCTGGAAGGTCCACAAATGGTTTAAAGGGTCGGGAATGGCCCGAAGGGCCAGAAAGGGACATGAACCCTTAGAATAGTGCCTCGGGGGTAGTAAACTTGAAAATTAGTGTCAAGATTCACTGGAAAGGTGGACCGGGCCATTAGGGGCAAAATGGTCAACCGGGCCCGAAAAGCTATTGAGATGGATTTGGAATGTCTCGGAAGAAGACTGGAGGCTTGGAAATATTAGCTAGAATGTTCTAGAAGGTTACCGGTTTGATACCCAGAGCCGGTGTGGTCGAAAAAGATAACCGGCCCACCAGGGGTAAAATGGTTATTTTGCAGCAAGTTTGCCGGAACTGACTCGGAATGATCCAGAAATGCATCAAAAGGCCGGGGATACTATCAAAAGCATCCCCAGGAGGTTACCGGTTTGATACCTAGAGTCGGTGTGGTTCCTAGGGCACTCGGATGCCTAGGGGCAAAATGGTCATCTTGACTGGAGGGTCTCGAAATTGGCCCGAAACTAACTGAAAGGCACCTAATTATACCAGATTGCTTTTAGGACAATCTTGTAGGGGTGGACTTATCATTCTGAGGACTTAGGTTCTTTCTCAAGAAATATGTTGGAAATGGCCCTAGGGGCAGTGTGGTCATTTTTCACCGGACTGGACTAGTAGGCACTAGTGTTGACCTAGGTTTTGAGTGTTTTCGTCACTCTGACGGCGGTTCCATGACATAGGGGTTTGTTGGCAATTCCCTATATCGACCTATTTACTAGTGTTTCTACCACTCTGACGATTGCAATGTTTACGAGTATTTTCATTACTCTAACAGGTCGCGATCATTCCAGAGACTACTTGATCTCGGGAAGTTGCTAGGTGGACTTAGCGCCTGAGGAATCAACTTTCTCGGAAGGCATGCCAAAACGGACATTTGTTCATTGGCAGGCTAGTAGGCGCCAAAGGTGGACCGTTCTATTATCTCGGGAACTTGGGGTCTTGTCCCGGTCAATGGGTTTGAAGGGACTTACCATTCCGAAGTGTTCTTTAGAAAAACTTGCCGGACAGGATGGACTTACCACCTTGAGAAATCAACTTTCTTGAAAGGTATGACGAATTTAATTGGAATTGGAGTTGGACTTGAAATCAGATTTACTATTAAAACGGGGACTTACTGTCTTTGAAAAGACATGCCCATTAGAATGGGACCGGATAATGCCCCAAGGGGCACTTTGTCATTTTGCCTCTATTGGGCCCAATGGGCCCGCGAAGCGATCAATTGACTAGATTATATTTGAAAAACTGATTTAAATTAGAATATATCCATATTGACTTGAACTCAAGTTTAGACGGACTGGAGACTGCCAAACGGGCAAAAATGGGGTGCTTACATTTTCTTTATAGAAAAGTGGCCTTGACAAGCTTGAGAATGACAAAAGTTTAAGACACTAACAATCTCATCATCCGGAATAGATCTTCTCAATTTTTGGTTAGGACAATACTTTAAAAGATAAAGATCGTCCCAATAAAAAATACGTATCTCAACCAAGAAGTTTCACTTGTCTTGTGCACTCCAATGTGGAGGTAGCTCACTTACTGCCAAGTAATTAACAATGTGAGCAAACCAGGGAAGCTAAGTAATTGAAAACAAATGCTTATCCAGAAAATCATCTTGGATTAGCAAGTTGTCAGTAGTGCCCTCAAAGATAAGCCTTGAAAGGTGGTTGGCCACCACATTCTCCACACCCTTTTTATCCTCTATTGTTAGATTAAATTCCTATAAAAGTAAAATTCATCGCTCCTTAGCATCCTTCTTTGTCAGAAGGTACTTAAGGGCGGCATGATAAGTGAAAATAGTAATAGGTGATCCAATCAAATAAGCATGAAATTTATCTAAAGCAAATACTACTACTAGTAATTCCTTTTCAGTTGTGGAGTAATTCATTTGCGCAATTGTTAAGGTTCTACTAGTATAGTAAATGATGAAGGGTTTCCCAGCTCGTCTTTGACCTAAGACTACCCCAACCGCATAATCTTTTGCATCGCACATGATTTTGAAAGGTTGGCTCCAATCTGGTGGTTGCTTTATAGGGCAGATGTAAGCATTCCAATGAGCATTTTGAAGGCTTCTTGGCAAGCTTGTGTTCACTCAAAAGGAGCATCCTTTAATAGAAGGCTACATAGTGGTCCAGATACTATAGAAAAATTTTGTATGAACCTTCTATAGAATACAACATGACCAAGGAATGATCTTATGTCCTTGACTGTCTTAGGGTTAGGTAAATTAGAAATTAATTCAATTTTAGATTGATCAACCTTAATCCCCCTAGAAGAGATAATATCACCTCACACAATCCTCGAAGATATCATGAAGTGGCACTTCTCCCAATTTAATACAAGACTTTTCTCTTCACATTGATTCAGTACCTCTTTCAAATTCATTGGACAAGCATCAAATGAGTTTCCAAAAATAGACAGGTCATCCATAATTACTTCCATGTAGTTTTTGACCATCTCACTAAAAATGCTCATCATGCACCTTTGGAAGGTTGCAGGAGCATTACACAATCCAAATGGCATGCGGCGAAATGCGTAAATGTCGAATGGACATGCAAAAGTGGTTTTATCCTGGTCCTCTAAGTCAATTTCTATTTGATAGTATCCAGAATAGCCATCTAGAAAGTAATAGAACAAGTGTCCAGCTACTTGCTCTAAGATTTGGTTAATAAAGGGGAGGGGAAAGTGGTTTTTTCACATGGCAGCATTCAATTTTCTGTAATCAATGCACATCAACTATCTAATCACTAATTTAGTGGGGACTAACTCCCCCATTTCATTTTTCAGCATTGTGACACCAGATTTCTTGGGGCTCACCTACATAGGACTAACCCATTTACTATTAGAAATTGGGTAAATTCCCCTAATAATTTCAAAACTTCTATTTTTACAACCTCTTTCATAGTAGGGTTAAGTCTATGTTGGGGATCTCTATGAGCTTTAGTCCCATCCTCCAAATTAATATTGTGAGAGCAAATCAAAGGGCTAATTCCCCTAATATCTGCTATAGTCCATCCAATAGTAGATTTATGCTCATTCAAAATTTTAATTACTTTATTTTCTTGAGAAACATCTAATTCGAAAGAAATTATAACGGGAAACGTATCACCTGGCCTTAGGAATGTATGTTTTAGATCTAGAGGAAATGGTTTTAACTCTAATTTGGGGGCTTCAAAATTTGAAGGTTTTGGCTTTTCACTTATGGCAGGAAGCTCCTCGAATTTTGGTTGGCATGTCATTGTCCCATATTCCTATGATTTTTCAAAAATTGCGCAAATATCAACAACCTCATCCAAATAAAAAATAGTAGGAGTCTCAAAATTAACAAGAAAATATTCAAAAGGGTCAAAAAATTTTATTTTTGCAATATGCTCTTACGCGAGAGTATCTATCAAATAAGTTTGCTGACACTCATCATCTTTTGGTATTTGTCTACCAATGTGGAAGATGTTGGCCTCAAGTGTCATATTCCCAAAGGAAAACTTCATTCACCGATTCCTGCAATTAATCAGAGCATTACATGTAGCAAGGAAAGGTCTACCTAAAATAATAGGAATTTTTGAGTTAGAGTTAACAACAGAATGAGTGTCCAAAACTAGGAAATCAACTGGGCAGTAAAACTTGTCAATTTAAATTAAGACATCCTCAACTATTCCTCACGGCACCTTGATAGATTTGTCAGCCAATTGTAACATCATAGATGTGGGTTTGATCTCTCCTAACCCCAATTGCAAGTAAATGGAATAAGGCATGAGATTGACACTAGCCCTTAAATCAAGTAAGGCATGGTTAAACTCATGATCCCCAATAATACAAGAAATTGTGGGGCATCCTGGATCCTTGTACTTTGGTGGGATTCTTTTTTCAATCAAAGCACTTACTCGTTCTGTGAGAAAAGTAGTTTTCTTAACATAATGCTTGAGACCCTTTGCATAAGTAGGAACCTATTTTATCACATGTAATAAAGGAAGATTGATTTTCACTTGTCTCAGGTTCTCTAGAATTTCTTGATTGGAGTCTGCAATTCACAAATTAGATTTTAAAGCTTGTGGGAAAGGTATACTAATTGGACTTTTAACTATATCATCTTTTTTAAGCAAATCAGTTCTATCACCACTCAAATTTTTGCTGACATCCTCAAGCTCATGAGCCTTTATTGGCATGTCCAAAGATTTCCCACTATGAGTGGTTATGGCACTACCTTCCTTAAAATCTTTCTTTTCAGAGTTAGAGCTTTGTGCCATATGCTGAACTCGGGGTTTGGGTTTGGGTTAAGCTTACGATGGGAATTCCCCTCGCTCATTCACAATTAAAGAACTTGTCAATTTGAACACATGACTCCTAATCTCCTTATTTTTTTCAACCACCTGGGTAATTAATGACTCAATCTTTTCGTTTGTCTTACTTTGGGCTTCAATAAATGCAAGCAGAGTGTCCTCTAAAGGATTTCTAGAAGAAGATGATGCATGATATAGTGGTGTAGTGTAAGTCCTAGGAGGCAGTAGTTGTGCATTATGTTGTGGATCATTTTTTTGATTAAAATTTGGGTGGTTCCTCCAACCAAGATTATGTGTATATGAGAAGGGTGTAAAAGGTTTCTTATACACACCAAGAGCATTACAATGTTCCTCATACAATCCCCTCATCTCAACAAGTGTGGAGCAATTTGGAGCTAGGTGACCCACTTCATGACAAATAAAACACAGTCTTTGGGACTCACTATGGGAAAGAGTGTGTGCAACTATTGTGTCCTTCATTTTCAAGGCCTCTAACTCCCTAGTCAAGCTCTCTACTCTAGCTTTCAGGTTATCCTCTTCTCTAAGGTGATAAATTCTTCCACTCACTGAATTAAAGGTGGGCCATTACCTATCAGTACTATCAATAGCACTTGGTCCAGTTCATGTATGAGCTTTTTCTGCTACGTCATTCAAATACTCAATGGCTTCCTTTGGGTTTTTTTTTTTTGTAAAAACTCACCATTACACATCATCTCAATAAATTGGCACTCCCTAGGGGTATGTCCTTCATTGAAATAGCTCACAAGGCGCCAACTCTCATACCCATGGTGGGGATACAAATTGAGTAGTTCTTTGTCTTTCCCAAGCTTAGTATAAAGTTTCATTCTCTTTTTTAGCAAAAGTAGAAATTTGTCTCTTCAAAGCATTTGTTTTATGGTGGGGAAAATATTTATTAAAAGATGTTTTAGTCATTCCACCCCATGAACCAATTGAATATGGTCGAAGTGAATATAGCCAACTCTTTGATTTGTCTTTTAGTGAAAATGGAAAAAATTTGATTCTGACTGCATCCACTGTACCAGGCTGACTATGAAAGTAGCGACTACTTCCTCGAACTCGCTAATGTACACCTATGGATTTTCATTTTCCAATCCATGAAAAGTGGGAAGAAGTTGAATCATTCCCGATTTAAAATCAAAGTGTGGCACATTAGGTGAAAATATGATAAGAAGAAAATAAACATGATGAAAAACTAAAATAAATAAATAAAACTAGAATGAATAAAATAATAGAGAACGGAACGAGGTTATTGCTTTTAACTAATTAGTAAACCTATTCCTTGCAATGCTCTTTGTTATACAGTCTCCCGGCAACGACGCCAAATTTTGATTATGCCCAAAAAGTGACGCGGTGGTCACATCACAGTTTTGAGGTGTCAAGTCCTTAGGGACACGGGAAAAAGAGCACGAATGAAACAAACAAACTAAAATAGAATATAAGAAGACCAATGGAAAAGAATTTGCTTGAAAGAGTAGTTTAAAACTCAAACTATAATGATGACCAAGTTCACTTTAAGATTAAAAATAGCAAAGCATCAGGAATTCCTGGCTCAAATTAGGTAAATCCGTTAATTCTTGATCCATTAGTTAACACAACTGAAGAATTCAACTCCAAGAATCCCCAATTGGAATATATAGAATTACAAAGCAAATTTATTTTAATGGTAACTCATTGAGAAATCATTCACCATTTTTAAGAAAACTTAGTATCTTTCTTCTTATTGACAAAAACCAATGAAAACAATATACCCACAAGCAATATTGCAGCAAAAGAATTATACCAATAAAAACAAGAACATAATCTGAACATAACCATTAACCTTAACCATTATATAGAGAAAGCAAGATAGAATCCATGAAAAGAATCAATTCCAAGGTTATTCAAAGACAAGAGAGAGTTCCACTAACAGTGGGAGAATGAAAACCAAGAGTTTAATCAACATAAAGAATGATTAAATGGATAAAAAAATGAACAAATAATTACTATTTATTCGAATAATAGCTCACCAAGGGTTTTAGCTCTCCATTGATTGGAGGCAAAATATTCTATCTCTGGGGTAGGCAAGCAACCAACATATGTAGAATACCCCCTTTTCCATCCCTTGGACCTGCTTTTCAACCCGCCTTTTCAAGCTAATCCACTATGGAAAGAAAATTGGATCTCCAACCCGTAGAACCAATTTCCTAAATTTTCAGGCTTAGATTTCGGGCAGTTTTTCTCCTAGAAGACATTTAAATTGGGAAATTTCTATTTCAGGAACAAGTGTAGCCTTTGAGTCAGCTTTCTTAGGCACATTGAATCACCTCAATCCGATGTCGGATGAGAGAGATATAGTAAATATATTGACGGCCGTGCAAACAATGTTTTACTTCGGGATTTATCTAACTCTTTCACCTCAACGAATTCATCCATTACTAGAAAATAGGTTTTTTATGACGGCTGAAAACCATTGCAAATAGTCAAAATGTCATTGCAAATACTCATTAGCGACGACTGATCGACGGCATTCTAGGCAACGACATTGCTGGCGTCACAAATACTTTTAGCGACGACTGAGTGATGGCATAGGGCACTTTTAGTGACGTCAAGTACCCCATCGCAAATATAGTTCATCAGGTTGAATATTTTTTGTGATCGCTGCCTTGCTGTCGCTTAGTCAAAGGACTTGGACATATCAAATGTAAGAATGTGCTACGCAATGACCTAAATATTTTCCTTTTCACTAGGTGAAACATTGAAGCAAGCCCAACTCTTACTAATGGATGAGTAGATGCAGACTATCAATATTCACCCTAGTTTAGCTAATAAGCATCAAGAGTAATAAGATTTGCAGAATACGGTTACACAGAACAAAGCTTTATACAGGAATCTGAAATACTATTTCCTTATTGCTGTGCTTGGAAAATTTGAGCACTCCCAATGGACTTATACTATTTGATAAATGACAATTTTGCAAACCTTCTTGAGAATACTAACTTGGTCGATGGGGATTCCAACGGTGGGGACTTCCAGCAGCAAGGGCTTCCAATGGAGGGCTACCGGTGGATGCCTACAATGGCACATGAAGATAGAGGTTTGACCGACATTGCTAAGAAAGGGATCGCTGCAGAGGGATGGTGCATCATTCTTGATTTGGGGGGAAATCAATTTAGGGCTGGGTTAGAGAGAAAGAGAAGCCTACTGGAGACCGACATAGCTGGCTAAGAGAGTTGGAGAATAACGTCACTTAGAAAGTGATATCGGAAGAGGGAGGGCGCAGCCATAGGGGGAAATTGATTTAGGGATGGTACAAGCACCCCATTTTTGCCCACTCGGAAATCTCCGGCCCAACCAGACTCACATTCAAACCAACACAGATGTAAGCACCCCATTTTTGCCCGCTCGACAGTCTCTGGTCCGTCCAGACTTGTATTCAAGTCGATATGGACATATTCTGAATCAACTCAATTTTCCAAGTCTAATCCCGTCAATCAATTGCTTCGTTAGCTCTTTGGGCCCAAATAGAGGCAAAATGACCATAATACCCTTGGGGGCATTGTTCGGTCCAACTCCAATGGGCACGTCTTTTTGAAGACGGTAAGTCCCCTTTTTTAGTCCAATTCCAGTCCAATTCCAATTCCAATTAAATTCGGCACACTCAAGAAAGTTGATTCCTCGAGCCAGTAAGTCCATCTTGTCTGGCATGTTTCCAAAGAAACTCTTCAGAATGATAAGTCCCTTCAAACCTATCAATTGGGACGAGACCCTAAGTCCCCGAGATGGTGAATGGTCCACCTTTGGCGCCTGCTAGTCTGCCAATGCAGAAATGTCCGTTTTAGCACGCCTTCTGAGAAAGTTAATTCCTCAGGCGTTAAGTCCACCTAGAAGCTTCCAAAGGTTAGGCAGTCTCTAGAATGATCGTGACTCGTTAGAGTAGCGGAAGCACTCGTAAACATCACAACCGTCAGAATGGCGGAAACACTAGTAAACAAGTCAATATAGGGAATTGCCAACAAACCCCTATATCACGGGACCGCCGTCAGAGTGGCGAAAACACTTAAAACCCATGTCAACACCAAATGGCTGCTAGCCTACTCCGGTGAAAAATGACCAAACTGCTACTAGGGCCATTTTTCGATACGTTTCTCGAGAAAGTACCTAAGTCCTTAGAACTGTAGGTCCACCTTTCCAAGATTGTCTTAAAGACAATCCGACATGATTAGGTGCCTTCTAGTCAGTTTCGGGCCAATTACAAGACATTCCGGTCAAGATGACCATTTTGCCCCTAGGCATTCAAGCGCCTCGAGAACCACACCGGCTCGAGGTAACAAACTGGTAACCTCCTGGGACATTCTAAGTAATGTTTCCGAACATCGAGTCTTCTTCTAGGATATTCTGAGTCCATCCCGATGGCTTTCCGGCCCGATTGACCGTTTTGCCCCTGATGGCATGGTCAACCCATTCAATATGTCATGTCACAATCTTTCCTTAATCTCAATCTTTCCAAAACAAGTCCAAATCTTTCTTTCAAATTCTATCTTTCCAAATCAAAGTCTAATCTTTTCAATTTCAAATTTCAAATTCCAATATTCTATTCTAAGTTCAACTCCAAATATTTTTTAAATCAAAACCTTCTAATTTCAATTGGACTTTTGTCTGAACTATGACTGACCTGATTCCTCAAAAAGGATACGTAGGTAACCCTCATAGGTGCGGTCACAACATTTTTTCAAGCTTCTATTTCCAAAATCTTTTTCCAACTTCCAATTCTATAATATATTTCAAACTTTCAATTCCAAATTTCTATTTCCAATCTCCAAAACTTTCTTTCAAAATCAAATCTATCTCCTTAAATCTCTTTCTAAAATCAAATCAAGTTCTTTTCAAATTTATTTCTAAATCTATTTTCAAACTTTCTTTTCTTGCACTTGTATATCATGCATCATTCTTCTCTAAAGTGGATAGTTTTGGACATCCATTAATTGAAGACTCTCATAGGTGAATATTCGGGTGAATAGACATGTGGCCATAAGGGCGGGGTAGGGTGATGGCTTAGTGTGTCTTCCCTACACGTAACCAACCTCCGAACTTAGATCACTGTTTTCGAAAGACCAAGACGGAGTTATTTTAAAAAAAAAATGGCCTAAATATTTTTCAAAGGTTGATAAACAACCTGTTTTTCTAAAAACCCTCTCTTGAGGAAGTATTTTCAAAATTGTTTTCAAAAACCCTAAGCGTGGTCTTCGGATTGTGCTTAGTTTTTAGGTAACCTAACTCACGTTAATCATGAAAAGGCAACTCTGAATTGTTTTTCAAAAGCCTTTATTCAAATTAGTTTTCAATTCAAACCTAGTTGCACTCATTCTTCTAGGACGATGAGTTCTAACGAGAGAGTACAATATTTTTCCCGCTTGTGTGTATTCCTCGAGTGCGAAAAATCTGGGCGCAACAACAGACACATTCAAGTCCAAGTTGGCTTTTTAGACTCATTCCAGTCAATCAATTGCTTCACGAGTCTGCCTTTAGGGTATTACTTGGTCCAATTCCAGTCAGCACGTCTTCTTAAAGGCGTTAAGTCCTTATCTCAACCTTAATTCTAATTTCAATTCCAATCCAAGTCAATCAAACTCAATCCGGCTTGCCTTTTGAGAAAATTGAGCCCTTAGATGGTAAGTCCATCCAGCACGACACATTTACTAAAAAAGCACAAAATCTCTCAAAATGATAAGTCCCTTCAAACCTGTCGATTAGGATGGAACCCAAGTCCCCGAGATGGTAGAGCGGTTCACTTCTGGCACCTGCTAACCCACTAATGTAGAATGTCTACTATCTAGCATGTCGATCAGGAAAGTACCTAAGGCCTTGAGATGATAAAACCATCCAACTACTTACTGAGATTAGGTAATCTCAAGAATGAACGTACACCATCAGAATGACAAAAACACTCATAAACATCGCAACCGTCAGAGTGGTGGAAAATTTTGCAAACAGGTCGACATTGAGAATTGCCAGCAAAACCCCTATGTCCCAGCTTCAAACACACCTCTTAGCCGTAACACGTTTACCAAAGGACGGGATACCTTTGGAAACCAACTCGTCACACACCGTCAAAGTCACGAAAACACTCAAAACCCAACTCAACACCAATGTCTGCTAGTCCACTCTGGTGAGAATGACCAAACTATCTCTTGTGCCCTTTCGCTACGCTTCCCGAGAAAGTACCTAAGCCCTTAATTCAGTAAGTCCACCCTTTCAAGATTGTCCCAAAGATAATCTAGCACGTTCTAGTGCCTTCCAATAGCTTTTGGATCAATTTAGAGAGCATCCAGTCAAAATGATCATTTTGCCCCTAGTCATCCAATCGCCTCCAAGAACCACACTGGCTCTGAGTATCAAATCGGTAACCTTTTGAGGATGCTTCTAATAGTATTCCTAACCTTCCAATGCTCTTTTGGATCATTCTGAGTCTATTCTAGTAAAGCCCGGTAAAAAATAATCGCTTTGCCCTTAGAAGGCCAGTTGCCTTTTCCAATAATACCAGCTTTATGTATTAAACCGGCAATCCCTCAAAATACTCTCAATAGTGTTTCCAACCTTCAAGCCTTCTCACGGGTCACTCCGGGTCAATTCCGATGTTTCTCCAATCCAATTGACCATTTTAGCCTTAATAGGCAGGTCAACCTTTTCCACTATTCTGGCATTAGTTCTCAAGCCATTTACCTCAAGGACATTCTTTTAGAGGTTCCCGTCCATCCCCAGCCTTGCGAATCATTTCTGGACTTATCGGAGTCACTCCTAGTGGAGCTAGATTAAAAATTCATGGTAGTCACTAGGACAGGCGCCTAAATCTTTTGCCTTGTGTTCCAAGGGTCAAAACTTCTGTTTCTTGCCACCTCAGAAGTTTCCCAAAGGGGCTGGCGCCACTAGTAGCGCCAAGGTTAAAAATACACTGGCGCCATTGTAATAGGCTAGTTCTTATTTCAATTGCCTATAAATACAGACCTTTTCTTGCATAAAAAGGGTCCGCAAACTCAGTCTAAAAACACTGCCTCTCTAAAAATAGAGCTGAAATTCCCTTAAAAGCCTAATTCTCTCAAGCCTTCTCAAACCCTAGCCTCCAAATACTCAAACCCTAGTCTCTATACAATCTATACACTCAAATACAAGTCTCCAAGCATCCATTGAAGATCAAGTGCTACCTCTTCAAAGCTTTCAAGGTGAAAAAAGCAAAGCAAGCAAATCCATTAAAGCAAAATAAAGAGACAAGGTAGGTTTTTAATTTAGTTTATGCAATTCACGCTCTCTCTTCTCTCTCCTAACCCACTTGGGTTCTCTTTTATTTTAATCCCCATCTTCTGCCTCCTCTTATTGCATGTTTGGAACAAGGGACTTTCCAGTTTATGCCCAGGAAGACTTGTTGAAGGTCACCGTGCTGGGGGCTTTCTTCAAGTTTGACCTAAGATGGTGTGGGTTTGGCCCCCTTGATTATGTGGTGAAAGCTAACCTTGTATGTTCATGTCCCTATTACATTATGGTTATCATGTTCATACATTGTATTCAATATTGTATTCAAAATTGTTTTCAAACTTACATCAAAATTCTCTTTCAAAACTTGCATTCAAAACCTCCTTCTTTCAAACTTGTTTTCAAAAATCACAATCCTAGGATGATTCTAGCCATTCCATGGTTGGGGTTGTTTTAGGAACGTGTTACATTCAATATGACCATCAAGGTCCAACTAGAAAGCCAAACCAAATCATCTATTTTAGAAAACAAAATTCAATCTTCTACTTTAAGAAATACAAATAAAATCTTTCACAATTCCAATCTTTCCTAATTTCAAACCTTTCCAAATTCTGACGTTCTAAATTTCAAACTTCCAAATCTTTCCAAATTTCAAATTTTCTTAGTTCAAATATTTCCAAATCAAACCTTCCCAAATTCAATTCATTCCAAAAATCAACTCTTTCTTAAAAATAGAACTTTCCTAATTCAAAATTATCCTAATTTGGAACCTTCCTAATTCAAAACTTTCCTAAAATCCAACTTTCTAAAATCAAACCTTCCTATTTCAATTGCATGCTTGAACACTACATTACCCAAGCCTTAGGGTGTCTAAGCCCAATTAACGCTAACCCTAAGTTAGGAGGCTTCACCCATTTTCTAAATCTAAATCAAGATGATTTTCAAGCTCCAATTGAAATCAAGAGGATTTCAGAATTCAATTCAAACTTTCCAAAACAAGTCCAAGGTCTATTTCAAAATTTTAATTTCAATTTCAAGTTGTATTGCAAAGTCAACTTCAGGTTCAATTTCATATCAAACTTCAATTTCAAATCTTCCAATCAATGTTCAAATTAAATATTTTCAAATCAAAATTTTTAAAGACCTTAAAGTGTCTATTTTCAATCAGATCCTGAGTTCAAATTATGACTAACCTGATTCCCAATAGAAGGATACGTAGGTAACCCTCATGGGTACAGTCACAACCGTTTTCAAAGTTCCAATCTCCACAACTTTTTGAAAACTTAAAATCTCCTTTTCAAATCTATTTTCAAAATGAAATCCTTTGCTGCACTTACATGTCACACATCATATCAAACCTTTTTTCAAAATTCTTTTCGAAGTGGATATAATTTGACATTGGACAATCAAATATTCTAAATGAGTGAAACTAGAGTGAAAAGACATGTAGATACCACAAGGGCGGGATAGGGTGATAGCCTATTGCATCTTCCCAATACATAACCAACCTCTGAAGAGGAATTGGAAAGGAAAGAACAATGCCCCTAACCAAAATTGAGTCACTTTTCAAAAAGGGCTTAAATTTTTCTAAAGGTTACCCAACAACTTGTTTTCTCTAGAAACCCTCTCTTGAGGAAGTTTTTCCAAAACCTTTTCAAAAACCCTAAGTTTAATCTTTGGATTACACCTCATTTTAGGTGACCTAACTCACCTTAACAAAGTTAGGTGGCGACTCCAAATCTTTTATAAAAGCCGTTATTCAAATTAATTTCTAATTCAAACCTAGTCACACTCGTCCTTCTATGAGGATGAGTTCTAACAAGAGAGTACCGTATTTTTCTCACTTGAGTTTCCTTGAGTGCTAAAAATTAGGGCGCAACAGTTGACTACTCCTATGGGGACGGTTACAGGGTAGGCCATTATCATGTCTTTTCACCCTTCACTTATCTATAATCTTCGATTAATTTGTCCAATCATATCCACTTCAAAATTTTTAAAATTAAGATTTTCAAAGCTGTTTTCAAAAATATGTCATTGCTTGCATTCAATTTATTTCAATTATTCAATCTTGCATTAAGTTTGTCATCAATGGTATTGACTTTATGCATTTTCTTTTGTAGGTGGACCCTTGTTCACATTTTATTTTATGTCATATTAACTGCCATGTATGTTATGAATGAATAGGGTGGAATGGAAAGGATGGATGGGAGTTGTTAGGCCATTTCCTCCATTTTTTAAAATTTCACACACACACTGCACGTGCACTTGCATTTGCATATTTGTATTTTTACCTGGTTACGTCTCTTCTTGTTAGAAATGGGAACGGTATATTGGTTGTGGGCAGATGCTATGTCAGTTTCTTAGCCTATGGCCTCTTTATGGTTCCCCCGTGCATATCACCAACCGATAATGGCACCACCTCGGGGAGTGGCCTTAGGTTTGAAGATCCGAGAACTGAGCCTTATTAGGAAGCATTAGTAAACCCTCAACCACATGCCCATGTAGAAACCATGCATAGTCGAACCTTTACCGAATTTAAGACACGCATGTCAATTCCAAAACCATGGAGGAAATGATGACTACTTTACTTTCCTTTATCCTTGTCTGTTCTTGCCATTATAATGACTACTTTACTGTACAATTGCATTCTCTCTCTATATTCTTAGCATACACATACATGCATTCAATACCTCATTTTAAGACAAGAGTTCCAAAGTAACGCAAGCTATTACATCTTCATGCATATGATCAACCTATAGAGAGTGACGCCAAGCTCACTCTCCCATGCATAAAACCCACCAAAATTCTAAGGGTTCCCACGTAACCCTAAGAGCTCATAGCATGCATTTCATGACATCTCATGAAGAGGGCCCCTAATCCCTCTATGCTCACAAAGATAGGATTGCTAAGAAAGTAAGGGGTAACCAAAAAGTAAGGTTTTTCAATGACATCATCAACATCAAACTTAAAGAAGGAAAATCCAAAGACTTAAGAGTAGTTTAGGATTTCAAATGTAAACATAGATAAGTGGAAATCCCAAGAAAAATGTCCCCCTCCCCGTATTAAAATTTATTTTGAATTTTTTGTATTCAAACTTAAAGTTTAATGTACTCTTCTATTTTCTGCATGAATAAATGAATGTATGATCTCAATCGATGGTAAGATACTTGCATATAGGGGCAGATCCCTTGTCTCCATAGAGTGAGCCAAATGCAACATATTTATTCTCCTTCTCAAGAAGGGATAGCTCTAGGACATGCATCGCATAAAGCCTTCTAAATACCAAATACTAACTCGTGACTTGTGTCCTTTTTTTTCTTTTTCTTTTTTTTTTCATTCCCAGAAACTAAACCATAGAAAATCATCATTGCTCCCAAGAAATATTAGAATCCACCTAAAGACTCGATTGTCACCCGGCAAAGAGCTTTGCTAATGGTAGCCAACCCTGATGAGACCACCTTGGTCACGCAAGAAGAAGTCAACAAGATGAGAACTAAGATCGATGAAATGTTCAAGCACGACCTTCCCTAAAGACTTTGAAATTGCCAACCCAAGAATCGTGCTCCAATTTGACATAATAGGAAAAAACAAAGAGTACTCCAAGGGGGCCAACATCAAAGAAGAAAAGACTATACTACTCTCGCCTACTGTGAGAAAAGCTCCCTTAGACCCTCTTAGTTTGAAAATACAGGGGATGGAAGACTCACAACGAAACCTCCATGGCCATGACACCTTTGGGCGTACTTCCTATGACGAGTTGTGCTTATTCCCGGATCATCCAAGACTAGCAAAGTTAAAAATGCCTGATTTTTAAAAGTACGATGGCATTGGTGTCACGCCCAGATTTTTCGCACTCGAGGTATACTCACCCAAGCGGGAAAAATGCTGTACTCTCTCGTTAGAACTCACCCTCCTAAAAGAATGAGTGCGACTAGGTTTGAATTGAAAACAGATTTGAATAAAGGGCTTTTTGAAAAAGATTCGGAGTCGCCACCTAACTTGATTAAGGTGAGCTAGGTCACCTAAAAACTAAGAATAATCCGAAGACTACACTTAGGGTTTTTGAAAAACAATTTTGAAAACATCTCCTCAAGAGAGGGTTTTTAAGAAAACAGGTTGTTTGGCAACCTTTGGAAAACATTTAGCCCTTTTTTGAAAAATAACTCCTTTTGGTCTTTGAAAACAGTGATCTAGGTTCGGAGGTTGGTTACGTGTAGGGAAGACGCACTAAGCTACCACCCTACCCCGCCCTTTCGGTACCTACATGTCAATCTACCCTAGATTCACCTATGAGAGTCTTTAATTAACTAATGGCCAATCCTATCCACTTTGAAAACAATGCTTGAAAAGAAACTAATATGATGCATGATATGCAAGTGCAATTGAAAAGAATTGAAAAATGGATTTGAAAAGAGATTGCTTTGATTTGAAAATAGATTTGAAGAGATGGAATTGAATTTGAAAAAGTTAAAAATTTGGAAAAGGAATTTGAAAATAGAAATTTTGAAATTGGAATTTTGAAAATAGATTGGAATTTGAGATTTGAAAAGAATTTTGAAACCACACCCATGAGGGTGGAATTGAAAGTTTGAAAAGTGTTGTGACCGCACCTGTGAAGGTTGCCTACGTATCCCTTTGGGGGAATCAGGTCAGTCGTAGTTCGGATAAGAGTCCGATTGAAAAGAGAAGGGTTGATTTGAAAGGAAGAGATTGAATTGGAAAAAAGAAATTGAATTGAAAATTGGATTTGATTTGAGATTAGAAAAGGAAATTGGAAATTGAAATTGAAAAGATTGGACTTTGATTTGAAGAGATTGATTTTGGAAAGACTTGGTTTTGGAAAGATGGAGGTTTAGGAAACCTAGACTTAGGAAAGATAGGAGACCTAGGGAAGACTTGAGATTAAGAAAGATTGGATTGGAAGTTGGATTTGGAAGATTTAGAAAGATTGGATTTTAGAAAATATTCGAATTAGGAAAGATCCGCTTTAGGAAGGTTTCGTTTTCGGAAAGTTTTGAAATTAGGAAAGTTTTAGGTTTAGGAAAGTTTTCGAAAAAGGAAAGGTTTTCAGATTAGGAAAGTTCCCAAATTAGGAAAGGTTTGAAAATCGGAAAGTTTTGATTTTAGAAATGTTTTGAAAAAGGGAAGTTTTGAATTTGGAAAGCTTTGAAAACAAGGAAGTTTTGAAAATAAGAAAAGTTTCGTTTTGGGAAAGGTTTGAGAAAGGAAGGTTTTCAATTTAGGAAATGTTCGAAAAAAAGGAAATTTCAACTTAAGAAAGTCTTGAATTTAGAAAGTTTTGAATTTAGAAAAGTTCTAGATTTGAAAAGATTTTGAAGTTTTGGAAAGTTTAGAATTTAGAAAGTTTTTAGGTTTAGAAAGATTTAACTTAAAAAGGTTTCAAATTTAGAAAGTTTTGAATTTGGAAGCTTAGAATTTTAGAAAGATTTGAAATTTAGAAAGTTTAGGATTTAGAAAGTTTTAGAGTTTTAGAAAATCTTGAAATTAGGAAAAGCTTGAGTTTAGGAAAGGTTTGAAAACTTAGATTTGAAAAAGATTTTTGGAAAAGGGTAGAATTAGGAAAGGGTTGAACTAAGAAAGATTTGAAAGTTGAGTTTTAAAGTTTAGGAAAGACTTATATGTTCAAGTTTTTAGAAACTTAAGGTTTAAGAAAGTGGGAGTTTAGGAAGGATTCGAATTAGAAAAGAGTTGGATTTTAAAACTTAAGGAAAGATTTAAAGTTTGAGTTTAGGAAACTTATGGTTTAGGAAGGAATTGAATTAAGAAAGGTTTGGGATTAGGAGGGATTGGATTTGGTTTCTAAAAGAGAAAGGTTTGATTTTGTTTCCAAAAACGGATGATAGGATCTAGTTTCCTAAACGGGGAGATTTGATTTGGTTTCCTAAAGGGAAGATAGGATTTGACAAGGATTTGGAAAGGGGATTCTAGAAACCCTAGGTTTGGAAAATTATAGTTTCGACGTGGAAAATAGGTTTTGAAAACATGTATAGTTTTCATATAGAAAACAAAAGATTTTGGAAACCTAGGTTTGGGGCAAAGTTTGAAAATCATGTTTTTGGAAAGAAAACTAGGGTTTCCTAATTGTGGGTTCTAGGGTTTGGTTTGGGCTCTAAGGAAAGAGTTTTCTTTGGAAAACGCGTTTTTGGAAACGAAGGTTTTCTGGAAGGGAATCCTAGGGAGGAGTTTTTTGGAAAGCATGTTTTTGGAAACGTAGAGTTTAGAAAGAAAATCCTATAGGGGAATTTCTAGAAGGAAGATTCCGGGAGGAGAGTTTTTAGAAAGATTTTTAGGGAATGTTTTTAGAAAGTGAATTTTGAGGAAAGAAAGTTTTGGAAAGGAGTTGAAAAAGAGAGTTTTGAAAAAGAGATTTTGAAATGGAGTTTTTGAAATCAATTTTGAAGAGGGGAGTTTTAGGAAAGTATGTTAAAAAAGAGATTTTTAGGAAGAGATTTTTGAAGAAAGAGTTTTTAGAAGGTGTAAAAACATCTTACTTTCCTAAAGCAATTCTAACCATAAGAAGGCTAGAACCACTTTAAGAAAGTGGTTTTGAAAACAAGGTTTGAAAATATAGACCAAAAGGAAACTTTTAATATAACACTTTCCTAAAGCAACCCTAGCCATGGAAAGGCTAGAATCACCCTAGGATTGTGATTTTGAAAACATGTTTTTGAAAAAGAGCTTTTGATGCAATTTTGAAAACAAGTTTGAAAACGATTTTTGAAAACAACTTTTCGAAAACGAATTTGGAAGATGCAAGACTATGATATGCACAATGTAATTTGGGGTCGTGAACATACAAGGTTAAGGCTTCACCACATAATCAAGGGGGCCGGACCCACGTGGTCTTTGGTTAGACTAGAAGAAAGCCCCCGACACGGTGACTCTCCCATAGTCCAATCCTACACATGAACCGGGAATCCCCTTGTTTCAAGCATGCAAAGAAAGGGCGGGAAAGAGATGAGGGATTAAAATAGAGAAAACCCAAGTGGGTTGGAGAGAGAAAAGAGAGGAGGGAAGTGCGGAAATTTAAATAGGGAGCCTACCTTGTTTCTTGTTTATTTTGCGCGCCGTGCGGTCTTCGATCTTCGGTCTTCACCTTCAGTCTTGAAGGGTTGTCTTCAAACTTTGGATGGCAGCACTTCAAGTCTTCCAAGGATGGTTGAAGGTTAGGGTATGAGTGTACGGGGGTGTATGTGAGTGTATAGGAGGCTAGGGTTTGTGTAGGGTGGCTAGGGTTTGGAAAACCTAGGGAGGCTAGGGTTTTTGAGGTGCTCAAGCTCTGTATATCGAATTGTGTGATTTTTAGGTTAAGTTTGCAGACCCCTTTCATGTTGAACGAGGCTCTGTATATATAGAAGCTGGACAAGCCTGGCGCCTATTGTAGTGGCGCCCGGGCAAAATTTACACTGGCGCCACTAGTAGTGGCGCCAGGCCATTTTTTGGCTTGGCACCACTGCTAGTGGCGCCAGCCATTTAGGAAACAATTAAGGTCGGCAAGCAACGTATCTTTGACTAGATTTGGGCGCCTGTACTAGTGACTACCATGTAAATTTTAGCCTTGCTTCACTAGGAGTGACTCCGGAGAGTCCGGGAATGATTTGAAGGAGCCGGGAGTGACCCGGAAGGCCGTAAAGGAGTAGGAACACTTAAAATAATGTCCTGGAGGTATTTCACTTGAAAAGTGAGGATTGGATGTGTCGGAAAGGTTGACCGAGCCTTTAGGGGCAAAACGGTCAATCGGACCGAAAAACTGCCAGGACAGACTCAAACTGTCCCGGAAGAAGACTTGGGGTCTGGAAACATTATTTAGAATATTCCCAGAGGTTGCCGGTTTGATTCCCAGGGCCGGCGTGGTCGGAAATGGAGACCGGCCCACCAGGGGCAAAACGGTCGTTTTGTACCGGGTTTGCCGGAACTGACTCGGAATGGTCTGGAAAGGTAAAGGAAGATTGAGAATACTATAAATAGTATTCTCGGAAGGTTACCGGTTCGATACCCAGAGCCGGTGTGGTCGGAAATGGAGACCGGCCCACTAGGGGCAAAACGGTCATTTTGTACCGGGTTGGCCGGAACTGACTCGGGATGGTCCGGAAAGGTAACGGAAGGTCGAGAACACTATAAAAAGTATTCTCGGGACATTACCGGTTTGATACCCAGAGCCGGTTTGGTCGAAGAAGGAGACCGACCCTCTAGGGGCAAAACGGTCATTTTGTACCGGTTTGGCCGGAACTGGCTCAGAATGATCCGAAAAGAGAAGGGAAGGTTGAGAATACTATAAAAAGTATTCTCAGAAGGTTACCGGTTTGATACCCAGAGCCGGTGTGGTTCCCGGGGCGTTCGGATGCCTAGGGGCAAAATGGTCATCTTGACCGGAAAAGGTCCAAAGGGTAATTTGGTCACTAGGTTTTGAGTGTTTCCGACACTCGGACGAGGTTAAGTATTTCCGCTACTCGGACGGTGTTGACGATTTGAGAGTACTTCCGCTACTCTAACGGTTCTGTGAGTATTTCCGCTACTCTAACGGTTCTGTGAGTACTTTCGCTACTCTAACGGTTCTGTGAGTATTTCTGCTACTCGGATGGCTCTGTGAGTATTTCCGCTACTCTAACGGTTCTATGAGTACTTCCGCTACTCGGACGGCTCTATGAGTACTTTCGCTACTCTAACGGTTGAGTATTTTCGCTACTCTAACGGTGGTGTGAGTAGTTTTGCTACTCGGACCGTCTCGAGGAATAAACTGTCTCGAGAGAGGGATTGAAAAGGGGTCTTACCGTCTCTGAAGAGACGTGCCTGGATTGGAACTGTCTCGAGGAATAAACTGTCTCGAGAGAGGGATTGGAAAGGGGTCTTACCGACTCCGAAGAGACGTGTCTGGGTTTTGAGTGTTTCCGTCACTCTAACGGTGTTGTGAGTGTTTCCGCCACTCTGACGGTTTTGTGAGTGTTTCCGCCACTCTGACGGTTTTGTGAGTGCTTCCGCCACTCTGACGGGTTGGTGAGTGTTTCCGCCACTCCGACGGTTTGGTGAGTGTTTTACTACTCGGACCGTCTCGAGAAATAAACTGTCTCGAGAGAGGGATCGGAATTGGAATAAGAAAGGACAATGCCCCTAAGGGCATTTTGGTCATTTTGCCTCTATTTGGGCCTGACAGGCCCACGAAGCGATGGAAAGATGGAATTTGGAACTAGAGAATTGGATTCAATAGGAATATGCCCAAAATGACTTGAAAACAAGTCTGGACGGAGTGTAGACTGCCGAGCGGTCAAAAATGGGGTGCTTACAGCTGCCCCTCTTTTTCTATCTTTGCTTGTCAAAGACAGAAAACGATAAGAGTAAGAGTCCCATGTTTACCGCGAGGCAGTCGGAGGGACAAACATTGAAAACCTTTCAACAACGGGGGTCGAAAACGAATAACGGGCCAAAAAGGCCTTTGAAAACAAGTTTTGGCGGGAAAAAGGGCAAAACTGCCCATAATTTATACCTGGTGCCACTAGCAGTGGCGCCTTTGGTAAAAATAAACTGGCGCCTCTGCTAGTGGCGCCAGGCCTAAGGCTAAAAACCAGAAAATTTCTGGTTCAAACACCCACGGGATTTGAAGAGTTTTTGGAGAATCCGAGAGTTTTCAAGTGGAAACCGACTTGAACCTTGAAGAAGCATTCCTTGGGGACCACGGGTGATTGCCAGAGGGAGTCCACGTCGCCGAAAAAGTCGCCGGAAGTGAAGATTTCGCCGGAGAACTTCCGAAAGGTGAGTTTTCAAATTTTGTTGATTTTGATGTGTAGAACTTCGTTTGAATCATGTGAATAGTGAAAATTGATGTTTTGATATGCTTTGAACACTTTGGTGATGTTTTTTTTGCAATTTGATGGTTGTTTGATTGAATTTGAGCGATTATATGTGAATGTGTGAAGGGGGTTTTCTGCAGAAATGGGAAATTTGTTCCTACGGGCCTGGGTAATGAGTTTTCTGGCCATGTTTTTGTGCAATATGACTTAGAAAAATGTGTTGGACAACCCTATGAAGTTTCGTGATTTTTTGAAAACTCGGTGAATTTTTTATTTTTTGAAAAATAGAAAAATATTTTAGAAAATTAGGAAAAATTAGAAAATTCAAGAAATTGATGAAATTGTTGAAGTTTGAAATTTGGAAAAATGTAGGAATATTTTGAAAACATTTGAGGTGATTTTGAAAAATTTTTGGGAGCTTTTTGAAAACCATTGATTTATTTGAAAAATAAAACATGAGTTTTGAAAATTTTGAAAAATTGGAAATTGTGCACGGGTGCCATTGTTATGTGATTGTGACGTAGGAAGGTGCATATTTCATGTTTTGTGTTGATGTCATGGGCGTTGTAGGGGCCACTTTTAAACGGGACTCTGCCAAAATTTTTAGAAATTATGAAAAGAGTTGGTTAAAATTTTAGAAACAGAATCTTTTTGAAGGGAAAAGGCAGAGAACCCTTGAGACGTGATTTGGAGTTGGAAAATCAAGATGTGTGAAAATTTTGTTTTTGATTTGTTATTCAAAATCTTTTATTTTTTTTGTGTTATTTGTTTGTTTTATTTTATTGTTATTTAAACTGCACGGATGGTATATTTACATCACTTACCTTGCCTTACCTTTTTCAGGATGGCAGACGCAGGTGATGACGGTTCCGAGAGGAGACGCCGTTCGGGGAAGGCAGCCCGGACCGATTCTGCTGGCGGTTCCAGTCGATCCAGAGGTAGTCGACGATCCGCTGGATGATCCTCATCGAGCCAGAGCGGGCAGGGGAGTAGGCTACCTGTCGACCCTTTTCCTCCGGTTGAGCAGGCTTTTGCTGAGGAGGTTGACGCCGAGGAGGAGGTACCGGGCCTTGGGGACCAGGTGACCAGCTATGGGAGAGCCTCTTCCAGGCATAGGCAGACAGACGCCGACTTGGGAGACTTGCAGATACCAGATGTCCCACCTCTTGGGGATCTGGCCTATCACCCTAGTGTATATTCCAGACAGTATTTACCACCTCCGCGGGTACACACAGCTTTCCGAGGGGCTGTTCATCAGGTGTTTGTGACCATGCAGCAGGCTGCCCCATCATACCGCGCCTTCTTGGCAGAGATCGGGTTTGGCGCCTTTATGGGATTACAAGCTAACCGCCTGAACCGGCATTTGGTACTGGCATTGGTTGAGCGGTGGTTCGGGGAGACTGGGACCTTCCATTTTGTCGGCTTCGAGTTAGGCCCTACTCCTCTAGATTGGGCGATTATTACAGGACTCTCCTTTGTCGCCCGACGGATCACCCTGCATCCGATCAGCAGGGACGAGGCCTGTTTGCTGTTGGACTTGCCCCAGCCTGAGCGTTCTGCATTCCCAGTTTCTTGGATTAGTCAGGGTGAGTGTACTTTTGCTACCGAGCCATCGCCTGCCTGGCGGGACATCATGAGACGGCGACTTGTGTTGTACATCATCTTTAGCTGCTTCTGCAACAACAACAAGTCACTCGTGCCGTGCCGTCTGGTGAGTATAGTAGCCGATCTGGGAGCTTTGTCTGAGTTGGACTGGGGGTCCTTTTCTTTTGGCTGCGTTCTTCAATCGATGCGGGTTCGGACTTCTTCTCGTTGGGGCAGCATGACTAGCTTTTGGCCCTTTCTTGTCTGGTGGAGTTACGAGTACCTGCCGGTGCGTCGCCCTGCAGTCGTTGAGGATGATCTCTATCCTCGTGCTTTGAGGTGGGCTCGTGACCGGGTAGCCCAGCGATCGGAGATTACTGACTTCGTGACGCTTCGGGCTAACCTGGAGCTGATTGAGGCTAGGGATGTGACCTGGCGGCCCTTCATTGGATCAGTCCATTATAAGACAGTCCGGTACCTGGTCCCGTTGTCCTTATCGAGAGCTACTTTTCTCAGCGATGACACCTGGGAGTCCTATCTTGGAGAGCGGCATTGGAGGCAGTTTCACGAGGAGTTTCGATTAGCAGGGGCTCCACCAGAGTACATGTTTGGAGCCCTGGTGGCCGGAGTACCCATCCCCTACCAAGAGCGCCAGCCAGGTGCCGAGTTCTTGCTTCCTCCGGATACGGATTACGTTGCGCACTTTGGAGCCCATTCGGTTGGTGCCTTCACCCGGTTCGAGGTAGTAGTCGGTGGGTATGCTGTTGGCCAGGAGGTGGTTGACTTGTGGCGCTGGGCTGGAGGATATGTGCCCCAGGCCGAGTTTACTGCTGTGAGAGACCAGAGAGATCGGTATCAGATAGAGAGGGACCAGTACCAGGCCGAGGTAGCTTCTCTGACGGCTCGGTTGTCTCAGATGGGTGGTGGGGGGGTAAGTTATTCTCTCTTTGCTCCTTATTGCTCTGCCGTTGCTTAGCTCCTTTAGCTTGCAGTTGATTTTGGTTTTATCTTGCCTGCAGGATGGCAGTGCTTCGAGTAGTTATCCTCCTCCTCCGATGCCGGGTTTCGGGGATTTTGATCCAAATGATATTGATTTTGACCTGTGATTGATGCCCCTTATGGAGACTCTGATCCTCTTTTGCCCCTTGTCCCTGAGATGTATTGATGTTAGACAGTTTTATTTTGCTTAGTTTTGTATAAGGACGGATGTTTATGGTATTTAGATGCACAGATAGACATATACATATGATCAGAGGCATGTGATGTATGATGATGTTAGATGTTTATTACATGAGTTGATGTTTGGTGACTTTTATTTCTACAGGGAGTTATGTCCTATATGTGCAAAGCTCATGCTAAATTTTTTTCTTCTTTTTTTTTTTTAGACATATGTGCAGGTTAGAAATATGTTAATAGAATGACACAAGGTGTTGTTAGACTTGTAGCCTTGGGAATGGTAACTCCCTCTTCTTCGGGGGTTTAGCCTCTCCTTTGGCTCAATCCTACCTCGATTGGATGATAGCAATTCGTACTTTACTCAACCCCTTGATCGCCCCCAACTTTCTATCTTAGGGTTAGTGTATAGGGTTATTGGGCTGAGACTCTCGACTCTCGGGGTTTTAGCAACAGCTTACCTGACCTTTGGCAGAGCGATAAGTGGCCAGTCATTTCAATCCGAGAAGACTTTGTTTAGGACCGTAATGTAGGCTAGGTTATGGGGTTTTAGAAACAACGGGATATGTAGGCTCAAATTCAATATTGTTTTCAGCAGGGTTTAAATCCAAACTGTCCTTAACCGTTTTTCAGTAGGAGTAGCATCCTCTCTCTTTTTTTTTTTTTTTTTTAGCTTTGGCAGCGTATCCAACTCATTTAGATCAAGCAATCTGCTTTCAATCAGAGGGGACTTTAATAGGGTTGTAATGTAGGCCATGGTTTCGGGGTTTTGCAAGAAAGGGTAAAGGCTCAAACCTATTGTACCTACTGGGTTTTCTTGTAACCTAGGATCACATTTAAACTCCCCTCTTGTTTTTGACCATATACTTCTCAGGGTGACAATGATCTCGTTCTTTCACCCCTTTTCATGTACTCCTTGAGATAAACATGACTTTCTTTTCTTTCAATCCTCTCACTATGCCTTTGAAGTTGACTCAATCATGATTTTCTTCAGGCCCCTTTTTTTTCAAAAAAACATTTTTTTTTTTTTTGGCCTCTTGCCCCTTGGCAACTCCTTTCTTTTGCTTTTCCTTTCTATTTCTTTTCTTTTCTTTTATGAAATGAAACAATTCTTTAACCCTTTCCCCTTAAATCTTTTCCTTGGAAGTTCAATATACCCCGTGTGGGTGGTGATCCCCAGGTTGGGGGTTTTGTTAAGAAAGGATAAGTGGCTCAACGGGTTTGGCAAGGGGTTGCTTTTGACTGTATGGGAAATGAAATGAGGGCCTCTCTTCACTTTGAATTAAATTGCTTGATCCATAGAGTTTTCAACACTATCCTAGCATGATAGAGGTGGACACCACTCCTAAAATTCTCAACTAATGTCCACCCCAGTGTGGGGAGGACAGTTTAGATCAGGGTTAATCAAAGAAAATTTTCGTTTTTCACGAGGCACTAGGGGTTAAGCAAAAGGAATATGAGCACATTTGTTCATTTATTTAGTTATTTATTCTTTATATGTGGGGGAATGAAAGATGGCTCCTTTTCCTCTTGATAAACTTGGCCACACATCGCTTAGCCTCAGAGTCTTGCAAGTGCTACCTCTGGGTAGTATCCTCATTCATCCTTATTCTCTCTCTCTGTGGACGACTGATCTCTTGGCGAGTGGTTAACTCATGCTATCATCCCTTCAGGTTGGATCATTCCATAAGACAAACCATGCCCCTTGCGTAGAAAGTAGTCACTATTCCCAGGAAAGACAAGACAACAGCAATGGAATAAAAGATTGTCATTTGATTATTATTATTATTTTTATGAAAAGCATAAGGTTCTTCAGCAATAAGAAAATGTAAGCATTAATTTAAAAACAAGAAGTAAAAGGGATAGAAAGAAAGTGGGTGAAAACACCCCTCTCTTGTACGCTTGTGAAAAGAACCCATTTTTAGTACGGCCTTGGGCCTGTGCCCTTGTCTACATTCCATCCACGGTTGAGATTTTCAGCTAAGGTAGGATAGGTAGATGTTTCTCCCGGAGTTCCAAGTGAGTTGGCGGTGATGATGTAATCGTCGGCTTTCTTGATTGTTTGGCCTTCATTTGTTTGCTCCGGAGTTTCTCTAACAAACCACTCGGGCGATTCGTATTCGTCCAGCTCGATAGGTCGTGCCCGGGGCTTTCTGCTATGGCCTCCAATTGGGGCTCGAAGCTCCTCAGGTATACACAATAGAGAATTCTTATTACGGAGTTTGGACAGCTCCTCATCAATTTTCCTCACAGACTCGTATACAAGTTTGTCTTCGGGGGTCGGCATCTCATCAGGGTTACATCGTGACCAGGCATCTTCGCATTCCATTTCCTTTCCATCCTTGTAATATATTTCTTGGCATGCAGCAAAACAAACCTTGTTGTTACCAAACCTTGTAATGATGTGGATAGCATGGTCCAGTGGAAGGTTTGCAGGGCCGTTCGGATAAGGATTTGCCGGTCGTATCCCAATGATCTTATTATCTATCAGGTCTTGAATCTTATGCTTGAGGGCCAAACAATCTTCGGTGTCGTGTCCTTGGCTATCCGAATGATACTTACAACTTGCTGCAGATTTGAAGTAATGAGGCGGGGGATTGGGCTGGGGTCGAGCAGGTATACGTTTCAGGTACCCAGCTGCTAAGAGGCCAAAATAGACCGTGGTCTGTGAACACGCGAGTTTTGTAAATGTCCGCTTCTTCCCACTTGTTCGCCTAGTCTGAGAAGGTATTGCAAATGTTTTTGATGATTGGGGACCATGTTTTGGTGAGGTTGCAGCTGGGTTGATGGTTCGGGAATTGAAACGGCTTCAGGTTCTATGTTTTAGAGCGGGACCATTCTCGGTGGCAGGGCCAAAAGGGTCGAGATGATATCCAAAGGGAAGGTCATATAATTCTTGTGTTTGGTTAGGGGTTGGTTTGGAAGGCATGCGAGCAAGGCCCTCAGCCCGGGGAGGCCGTTGGGAAGCAATGGTGGCGGCATAGTCATGATCTTCTTTCTTCGTCTTTTTTCGTCCATCATGGGTTTGGGCCCGCAAGGACTCTACTTGCTCTTGGGTTGTGTGAGATAAGAGTGAGGAAAGCATGCCTTCCATTTCAGTCATCTTATGCTTGACTCCTCTTGTTTCTGCTAGTAACTGAGTTAACGTATCAAGAGTAAGCAATTCCATGCTTGTAAGGTCGGGGAACGAGGGAAGGTACCTACAACCAGCAAAAGGAAAGAGTCAGTGTTTGACCTTGACAAGTCTTTATGCAATGCATGCTCTAAGGTGCCCCTTTTTAAAAAGGGGGGAAACTAAACATGATGTATCGGCTCACTTTTGGAGATAGGGGGTTTGCCCCTGTATGCAGACACTTTACCGTCAAGTGGGAATCTTCAGCCATTCATACATTCATTCATAAAAATAAAGAAGTACATTAAATTTTGGGTTTGAAATACAATAGAATTGAAATACATTTTAATAGGGGGTGGGGGAACATTTTCCTTTGGACTTCCACCTATCTACTTTTACAAAAGGAAACCCTAAACTACTCTTGAGTCTTCGGATTCGCCTTCCTTGGATTTGATGTTGGGAGGAGGTCGCTGAGAGACCTTGTTGATTGATTGCCCCTTGTCTTCTTGGCAACCCTATCTCCGTGAGCATAGAGGGATTGGGGCCCCTCTTATGAAATGAATGGATATGCATGCCATGAGTCCTTAGGGTTACGTGGGAACCCTTGGGGTTTGGGTAGGTTTAATGCAAGGGAGAGTAACCTTGGTGTCACTCTCAATGGGTTGATCATATGCATGAGAATGCAGCGACTTAAGTTACTTGAAACTCTTGTCTTGACATGGGATATTGAATGCATGAACATGAATATGCAAAGAGTATAAGGAGAGAAAGTACAATTGAAGTAAACATGCATGCATGAACAGTTAGATAGGCATTATAACAGTATAAATACAAGCATTATAACAGCAGGAATAAACAGGTATAAATGAAAGTAAGAACAGTCGCCCTTTCCTCTGTGATTTTGAAAACGGTGCTCGTGTCCTGAATCCAGCAGAGGTTCGGCTACGCATGGTGTCTATATGTGTATGAGGTTGAGGGTTGACTAATGCGTCCTAAAAAGGCTCGGTCCCTAGATCTTCAAACCTAGGCCCACTCCCCGAGGTGGTGCCATGATCGGTTGGTGATCCGAGCGGGGGAACCATCAAGAGGCCGTAGGCGAAGAAACTGACACAGCATCTTGCCCACAACCAATATATCGTTCCCCCTTTCTAACTAGAAAGGACATATCAAGGTATGCAAATATGCAGAATGCAAGTGCACATGCAGTGTGTGTGTGATTTTAAAAGTGGAGGAAAGGGCCCAACAACTCCCATTCATCCTGTACATCACATTCATGCAAAGCAGTTAATAATGTTTAAACATAAGGTGCACCTACAAAACAAAGATGCAAGTGTCAGTATGTGAATGACAAACAAGATACAAGATAATATGAATAAATGTATGTTTGTTTTTTTTTTTTTTTTTTTTTTTGAAAACAATTTTGGAAATTTATTTGTGAAAATTTAAAGTGAATAGGATTGAACCAAGTTAATTGAAGACTCTACATGGGTAAAGGGTAAAGAGACATGACTAACGGCCTAACCCTCTGTGTGTCCCCAGCGGAGTCGCCAGCTGTCGTGCCCAAATTTTTCGCACTCGAGGTATACTCACCCAAGCGGGAAAAATGCTGTACTCTCTCGTTAGAACTCACCCTCCTAAAAGAATGAGTGCGACTAGGTTTGAATTGAAAACAGATTTGAATAAAGGGCTTTTTGAAAAAGATTCGGAGTCGCCACCTAACTTGATTAAGGTGAGTTAGGTCACCTAAAAACTAAGAATAATCCGAAGACTACACTTAGGGTTTTTGAAAAACAATTTTGAAAACATCTCCTCAAGAGAGGGTTTTTAAGAAAACAGGTTGTTTGGCAACCTTTGGAAAACATTTAGCCCTTTTTTGAAAAATAACTCCTTTTGGTCTTTGAAAACAGTGATCTAGGTTCGGAGGTTGGTTACGTGTAGGGAAGACGCACTAAGCTATCACCCTACCCCGCCCTTTCGGTACCTACATGTCAATCTACCCTAGATTCACCTATGAGAGTCTTTAATTAACTAATGGCCAATCCTATCCACTTTGAAAACAATGCTTGAAAAGAAACTAATATGATGCATGATATGCAAGTGCAATTGAAAAGAATTGAAAAATGGATTTGAAAAGAGATTGCTTTGATTTGAAAATAGATTTGAAGAGATGGAATTGAATTTGAAAAAGTTAAAAATTTGGAAATAGGAATTTGAAAATAGAAATTTTGAAATTGGAATTTTGAAAATAGATTGGAATTTGAGATTTGAAAAGAATTTTGAAACCACACCCATGAGGGTGGAATTGAAAGTTTGAAAAGTGTTGTGACCGCACCTATGAAGGTTGCCTACGTATCCCTTTGGGGGAATCAGGTCAGTCGTAGTTCGGATAAGAGTCCGATTAAAAAGAGAAGGGTTTATTTGAAAGGAAGAGATTGAATTGGAAAAAAGAAATTGAATTGAAAATTAGATTTGATTTGAGATTAGAAAAGGAAATTGGAAATTGAAATTGAAAAGATTGGACTTTGATTTGAAGAGATTGATTTTGGAAAGACTTGGTTTTGGAAAGATGGAGGTTTAGGAAACCTAGACTTAGGAAAGATAGGAGACCTAGGGAAGACTTGAGATTAAGAAAGATTGGATTGGAAGTTGGATTTGGAAGATTTAGAAAGATTGGATTTTAGAAAATATTCGAATTAGGAAAGATCCGCTTTAGGAAGGTTTCGTTTTCGGAAAGTTTTGAAATTAGGAAAGTTTTAGGTTTAGGAAAGTTTTCGAAAAAGGAAAGGTTTTCAGATTAGGAAAGTTCCCAAATTAGGAAAGTTTTGAAAATCGGAAAGTTTTGATTTTAGAAATGTTTTGAAAAAGGGAAGTTTTGAATTTGGAAAGCTTTGAAAACAAGGAAGTTTTGAAAATAAGAAAAGTTTCGTTTTGGGAAAGGTTTGAGAAAGGAAGGTTTTCAATTTAGGAAATGTTCGAAAAAAAGGAAATTTCAACTTAAGAAAGTCTTGAATTTAGAAAGTTTTGAATTTAGAAAAGTTCTAGATTTGAAAAGATTTTGAAGTTTTGGAAAGTTTAGAATTTAGAAAGTTTTTAGGTTTAGAAAGATTTAACTTAAAAAGGTTTCAAATTTAGAAAGTTTTGAATTTGGAAGCTTAGAATTTTAGAAAGATTTGAAATTTAGAAAGTTTAGGATTTAGAAAGTTTTAGAGTTTTAGAAAATCTTGAAATTAGGAAAAGCTTGAGTTTAGGAAAGGTTTGAAAACTTAGATTTGAAAAAGATTTTGGAAAAGGGTAGAATTAGGAAAGGGTTGAACTAAGAAAGATTTGAAAGTTGAGTTTTAAAGTTTAGGAAAGACTTATATGTTCAAGTTTTTAGAAACTTAAGGTTTAAGAAAGTGGGAGTTTAGGAAGGATTCGAATTAGGAAAGAGTTGGATTTTAAAACTTAAGGAAAGATTTAAAGTTTGAGTTTAGGAAACTTATGGTTTAGGAAGGAATTGAATTAAGAAAGGTTTGGGATTAGGAGGGATTGGATTTGGTTTCTAAAAGAGAAAGGTTTGATTTTGTTTCCAAAAACGGAGAATAGGATCTAGTTTCCTAAACGGGGAGATTTGATTTGGTTTCCTAAAGGGAAGATAGGATTTGACAAGGATTTGGAAAGGGGATTCTAGAAACCCTAGGTTTGGAAAATTATAGTTTCGACGTGGAAAATAGGTTTTGAAAACATGTATAGTTTTCATATAGAAAACAAAAAATTTTGGAAACCTAGGTTTGGGGCAAAGTTTGAAAATCATGTTTTTGGAAAGAAAACTAGGGTTTCCTAATTGTGGGTTCTAGGGTTTGGTTTGGGCTCTAAGGAAAGAGTTTTCTTTGGAAAACGCGTTTTTGGAAACGAAGGTTTTCTGGAAGGGAATCCTAGGGAGGAGTTTTTTGGAAAGCATGTTTTTGGAAACGTAGAGTTTAGAAAGAAAATCCTATAGGGGAATTTCTAGAAGGAAGATTCCGGGAGGAGAGTTTTTAGAAAGATTTTTAGGGAATGTTTTTAGAAAGTGAATTTTGAGGAAAGAAAGTTTTGGAAAGGAGTTGAAAAAGAGAGTTTTGAAAAAGAGATTTTGAAATGGAGTTTTTGAAATCAATTTTGAAGAGGGGAGTTTTAGGAAAGTATGTTAAAAAAGAGATTTTTAGGAAGAGATTTTTGAAGAAAGAGTTTTTAGAAGGTGTAAAAACATCTTACTTTCCTAAAGCAATTCTAACCATAAGAAGGCTAGAACCACTTTAAGAAAGTGGTTTTGAAAACAAGGTTTGAAAATATAGACCAAAAGGAAACTTTTAATATAACACTTTCCTAAAGCAACCCTAGCCATGGAAAGGCTAGAATCACCCTAGGATTGTGATTTTGAAAACATGTTTTTGAAAAAGAGCTTTTGATGCAATTTTGAAAACAAGTTTGAAAACGATTTTTGAAAACAACTTTTTGAAAACAAATTTGTAAGATGCAAGACTATGATATGCACAATGCAATTTGGGGTCGTGAACATACAAGGTTAAGGCTTCACCACATAATCAAGGGGGCCGGACCCACGTGGTCTTTGGTTAGACTAGAAGAAAGCCCCCAACAGGGTGACTCTCCCATAGTCCAATCCTACACATGGACCGGGAATCCCCTTGTTTCAAGCATGCAAAGAAAGGGCGGGAAAGAGATGAGGGATTAAAATAGAGAAAACCCAAGTGGGTTGGAGAGAGAAAAGAGAGGGGGGAAGTGCGGAAATTTAAATAGGGAGCCTACCTTGTTTCTTGTTTATTTTACGCACCGTGCGGTCTTTGATCTTCGGTCTTCACCTTCAATCTTCAAGGGTTGTCTTCAAACTTTGGATGGCAGCTCTTCAAGTCTTCCAAGGATGGTTGAAGGTTAGGGTATGGGTGTACGGGGGTGTATGTGAGTGTATAGGAGGCTAGGGTTTGTGTAGGGTGGCTAGGGTTTGGAAAACCTAGGGAGGCTAGGGTTTTTGAGGTGCTTAAGCTCTGTATATCGAATTGTGTGACTTTTAGGTTAAGTTTGCAGACCCCTTTCATGTTGAACGAGGCTCTGTATATATAGAAGCTGGACAAGCCTGGCGCCTGTTGCAGTGGCGCTAGGGCAAAATTTACACTGGCGCCACTAGTAATGGCGCCAGGCCATTTTTTGGCTTGGCACCACTACTAGTGGCGCCAGCCATTTAGGAAACAATTAAGGTCGGCAAGCAACGTATCTTTGACTAGATTTGGGCGCCTGTACTAGTGACTACCATGTAAATTTTAGCCTTGCTTCACTAGGAGTGACTCCGGAGAGTCCGGGAATGATTTGAAGGAGCCGGGAGTGACCCGAAAGGCTGGAAAGGAGCAGGAACACTTAAAATAATGTCCTGGAGGTATTTGACTTGAAAAGTGAGGATTGGATGTGTCGGAAAGGTTAACCGAGCCTTTAGGGGCAAAACGGTCAATCGGACCGAAAAACTGCCGGGACAGACTCAAACTATCCCGGAAGAAGACTTGGGGTCTGGAAACATTATTTAGAATGTTCCCAGAGGTTGCCGGTTTGATTCCCAGGGCCGGCGTGGTCGAAAATGGAGACCGGCCCACCAGGGGCAAAACGGTCGTTTTGTACCGGGTTTGCCGGAACTGACTCGGAATGGTCCGGAAAGGTAAAGGAAGATTGAGAATACTATAAAAAGTATTCTCGGAAGGTTACCGGTTCGATACCCAGAGCCGGTGTGGTCGGAAATGGAGACCGGCCCACCAGGGGCAAAACGGTCATTTTGTACCGGGTTGGCTGGAACTGACTCGGGATGGTCCGGAAAGGTAACGGAAGGTCGAGAACACTATAAAAAGTATTCTCGGGACATTACCGGTTTGATACCCACAGCCGGTGTGGTCGAAGAAGGAGACCGGCCCTCTAAGGGCAAAACGGTCATTTTGTACCGGTTTGGCCGGAACTGGCTCGGAATGATCCGGAAAGAGAAGGGAAGGTTGAGAATACAATAAAAAGTATTCTCCGAAGGTTACCAGTTTGATACCCAGAGCCGGTGTTGTTCCCGGGGCGTTCGGATGCCTAGGGGCAAAATGGTCATCTTGACCGGAAAAGGTCCAAAGGGTAATTTGGTCATTTTTCACCAAAGTGAACTATCATACATGGGTATTGACCTAGGTTTTGAGTCTTTCCGACACTCGGACGGGGTTGAGTATTTCCGCTACTCGGACGGGGTTGACGATTTGAGAGTACTTCCGCTACTCTAACGGTTCTGTGAGTATTTCCGCTACTCTAACGGTTCTGTGAGTACTTCCGCTACTCTAACGCTTCTGTGAGTATTTCCGCTACTCGGACGACTCTGTGAGTATTTCCGCTACTCTAACGGTTCTATGAGTACTTCCGCTACTCGGACGGCTCTGTGAGTACTTCCGCTACTCTAACGGTTGAGTATTTCCGCTACTCTAACGGTGGTGTGAGTAGTTTTGCTACTCGGACCGTCTTGAGGAATAAACTTTCTCGAGAGAGGGATTGAAAAGGGGTCTTACCGACTCCGAAGAGACGTGCCTGGATTGGAACCGTCTCGAGGAATAAACTGTCTCGAGAGAGGGATTGGAAAGGGGTCTTACCGACTCCGAAGAGACGTGCCTGGATTGGAACCGTCTCGAGGAATAAACTGTCTCGAGAGAGGGATTGGAAAGGGGTCTTACCGACTCCGAAGAGACGTGCCTGGGTTTTGAGTGTTTCCGTCACTCTAACGGTGTTGTGAGTGTTTCCGCCACTCTGACGGTTTGGTGAGTGTTTCCGCCACTCTGACGGTTTTGTGAGTGTTTCCGCCACTCTGATGGGTTGGTGAGTGTTTCCGCCACTCTGACGGTTTTGTGAGTGTTTCCGCCACTCTGACGGGTTGGTGAGTGTTTCCGCCACTTCGACGGTTTGGTGAGTGTTTTACTACTCGGACCGTCTTGAGAAATAAACTGTCTCGAGAGAGAGATCGGAATTGGAATAAGAAAGGACAATGCCCCTAAGGGCATTTTGGTCATTTTGCCTCTATTTGGGCCTGACAGGCCCACGAAGCGATGGAAAGATGGAATTTGGAACTAGAGAATTGGATTCGATAGGAATATGCCCAAAATGACTTGAAAACAAGTCTGGACGGAGTGTAGACTGCCGAGCGGTCAAAAATGGGGTGCTTACAATTGGTAACCCTATAGCCCACCTTTGCCTTTATGGTAGAGTATTAAGTGGTCATGGGAATGATCCAGAGCTCCTCATGCAACTTTTCCAACATAGTCTCACTAGATCTGCCCTGCAATGGTTTGCCTGACTCGACCTAAGGAAAATCATGACTTGGATTGAATTAGTTAATGCATTCAAGGCCTAATATCGTCACAACATATATCTCACTTTTGATCGATGGTCCTTGATGACAATGAGCAAGGGGGAGAAAGAAAGCTTCAAGAACTATGTTCTCAGATGGAGATAAGCACGAGCACAAGTTAATCCCAATCTAGAATAAAAGGAATATGTTCAACTGTTCGCGCATACTTTTCAAGGCAAATACTATAAAAAGCTTTGCACGCGTGTGGGGAAAAGCTTTTCTGAGCTTATCATGCAAGGGGAGATGATAGAGAACGGTATCAAGACAGGAAGGATTATGGGTCCCTATACAAAAACTGGAGAGAGTTCTGCTAACATAACCAGAAAGGTGGCTACTGGAAGAGGAGTAATCAATAAGGAGAGTGAGATGTCTGGCATCTTGCCCATTTAACCACCACAATACCGTCCACCACTCTAGTCACATCCTATATTACCCATACCTGTGTACTCAAGCACCCAACTTTGGCCCCGTTGAGGCACGACCTAACTTCAATAGACCGGTCCAATGCATCTGCACCTTTGATACCTTAGCCTACACCTAGACAAAAGTCTACATAACCTTTTAAAGAACAACATACTAAAGACTATACCGGCCCATCTATTGCCAAGCCCTTTAGCCCTGACCTTTAATGGCGCCCTCACTTGTGAATACCATTCGGGTGGCTAAGGGCATTGTCGCGCCCTGGTTTTTGGGGTGTCCAAGGTCCTTTCGGCTCGGAGACCCTAAAGCACGGAACTTTGTCACTAGAACTCGTCCTTCTAAAAAGACAAGTGCGACTAGGTTTGAAAATTGATTTAACTAAGGGCATTTTTAGAAAGATAGGAGTTGCCACCTAACTTGATAAAGGAGAGTTAGGGCACCTAAAACTAAGTGTTAATCCGAAGGTTAAGCTTAGAGTTTTTGAAAAGGTTTTTTGAAAACTTTCTTAAGAGAGGGTTTTTAAGAAAATAGGTTGTTTGGCAACCTTTTGAAATGTTTAAGCCCTTTTTGAAAATAACTCCATTTTGGTCTTTCAAAAACAGAAATCTAAGGTTCCGGGGTTGGTTACGTGTAGGAAAGATATCCTAAGATCATCACCCTACCCCGTCCTTTCGGTACCTACATGTCTAATCACCCCTGGTTCACTTACTAGGATAACCGGTAACCATTGTCCACTTAATATCAACTTTAGAACTTTGAAAAAAGGGATTTAGTCATCACTTTTTAGATGAATGATGCATGATGCAAGTTTTGGAAGAAGTTTGAAAATAATGGAGGTTTTGAAAGAGTTTGGAATAAAAACTTTGAATTGATTGGAATTTTTTTGAAAAGGGGATTGGGGTTGAAATAAAAGTTATGACTGCACCATTTTAGGTTGCCTATGTATTTCATTTGGTGAGAATTAGGTCATTCGTAGTTTGTGCGAGAGTCTGATAGAGAATAGGTGCATTAGGGCCTTTAGAAGGTTTGAAGACATATTGAGGTCTTTGAAAAAGTTTAAGACACTTTGAGGTCTTTGGAAGTTGAAGACTCTTTGTGGTCTTGAAAGTTTTGACTTGAAATTGGATGGTGGTGTGTTTTGAAAATGCTTTGGGATCAATTTGCTAGAATTTTGGAAAATGTTTTTGGATAACTCAAGAGAGTTTGAGAGTGTTTTTGAAATCTTGTTTTGAAAACCTTGGAGGTATGATTTTGGAATGTTTTGATGAATTTGTTTTTGAAAGTGGTGTTTGGAATCCTAATATGGACAACCTTAGGGGTTGTTCTTGTTTTGTCACTTGTCCTTAGAATCCCTAACTATGAGAGGGCTAGGGACACCTTAAGTTTGTGACCTTTTAAAAGTATTTTTTGGAAATGCCTTAGAGTGCAGGAACATTAGAAGAATGTATGGAGTTGGGTTTTCGAAATCAAGGGAATAGGAGGTTTTGGAAAATAAGCTATGAGAATAATTTGAAAATTTGAATGATCATTTAGAAAAGGGTTCAAGAGTTGGGACTTTGAAGTTTACTTAACCTAGGTTGGGTTAACCTAGGGTTAGGGGGAACCTAAGGTTAAGAAGACTAAGGGTTAACTAACTAGGGTCAAGTTAACTTAGGGTTAGGTAACTAGGGTCAAGTTGACCTAGAGTTAGGCAACTACGGTCAATTTAACCTAAGGTTAGGCAACTAGGGTCAAGTTAACCTAGGGTTAGGTAACTAGAGTCAAGTTAACCTAAGGTTAGATTGGAGAATGGTCTTGAAAGTTGTTTTGATGCACTCTTGGAGAGAGTTTTGAAAACACAACATGATATGCAATGGACTTTGGTTGGTAATCTTTATGAAGATCATTTCCATGAAAATTTTGACTCTAGCCAAGTATATGGTTTATATGATTGGTGATTGGAGACCATTCCAAGGAAGGTTTCCTTATGGCCATTATAACCAATATCTCGACAAGAGTATAAGGGGTCAAAATTCAACATAATGATAGTGATTTTTGGAAGATCATTTTTGATGCAAAGATGGTGAGAGTGCATTTTTGAAATCATTTTTAGAGAAGGATTTTGAAAACCATTTTTCAAGGGAACCACTCCATTAAGAGAGGGTTCATATGGCCAATAAAAAGGGAGACCTTTCAAGAGAGGGTTCCATGGGGCCGTTCCAACCCCTAAACTTGAGAGAATGGAAACCATAAAAATCAAAGGATTTGAACGTCATTTTTTAGGTGATCATAAGGAGAAAAGGGGACCATTCTAACAATTTAGGGGTCCTATGGCCAATATAAAGGGAGACCGCCCAAGAGAGGATTCCATGGGGCCATTTTGACCACTAAATTTGAGAGAATGGAAACCTTGAAAATTAGGAAGTTTGAAAGCAACCTTTGTGCAAGTTGAAATGTAATGAGGCAAAAGTGTGAGTTAGGGGGTAGCGAGGGATTTTTCTAAGGCATGACTCTTAAGGTCTCACCCTAAACTTAAAAGGGCCAACTCTTGGAACAATTTTTGAAGGACATGTAGAACTTGGAAATGCCATAAAATTAAGAGCAATGCATGCATTGTGGAATATGGCAATAAACATAAAATAAAGCCAAGCATACAAGACATGATCAAAATAATAATATGCAAGGGGTCATGATTGACATACAAGGCTTTTAGGCTTCACCGTACAAACAAGGGGCTCTTAGGCCATACCATCTTAAAGTAGGCTAGTGAGAGGTCCCCCTACACAGTGGCTCTCACTTGCTTTCCTCTAGGCATGATCTAGGAGCCCTCTTGGCTCAAGCATGCAAGAAAGGGGGGTTGAAGATGGGGATTAAAATAGAGAATAGCCTAAGTAGGCTAGGAGGGAGAAGAGAGAGTGGGGGAGAGCACAAATGTAAAAAGGATACCACCTTTTACCTTTAACACTCTTGTAGTCTTCAATGGATGTCTTGGTTGGAGCTTGAGTGACTTCAAGAAGGCTTGAGAGGCTTAAGTGGAGTGTATAAGTGTGTATGAGGCTTTGTATATGGAGTGTATAGGCTTAGGAGAGGTAGGATCTAGCCTAAGTGTTGGAGGGGAGGAGTATATGTAGAGATTCGAGTTTCTAGAGTGATTTCAGCAGAGTTTCGTATCAATTTAGGACCTAGAATATGCAAGGTGGGAGGCCTCTATTTATAGGTAATCTGGAACAGACCATGCGCATGTGCTACATGCGCATGGCCAAAATTTGGCCGTGCGCATGTAAGACATGCACAGGTACTATTCTATTGCCAAAATAACACGTGGCACCCTATGTACTAATTAAATCTCGATCGTTGATCGAAAGTCGGTGGATCTGAACAAAATTTGAGCGCATGTAGCATACGCTCCATCACCGGGAGGAATCGCCCAAACTTTGCCTCGATAATTGGGCCAATTGGGAAGGTTCCAGGGGAATCGGTTGCACTCGGGATGTTCTCCTAGTGCATCTGATGAACTTTCATGTTTTCGAAGAGTTTGAATTATGTTCAGGAGTGTGGGATATCGTCTTGGGAAGCGTGCCAAAAAGGACACTTTTGTGGAGCGTCTATGATACGCTCTGTGGGTGTTTGAAAGTGGCTATTTTCGTTTAATGTGATTGAGGCCTTCGAGAAGCGATCTATTCGATCAGACCGTTCCGATGGAAAGTACTCTGGAAATACTTTCTAGAATTCCCAAATTTACGCATTTCTCAAGTCGTTTGACGATGCGTTTTAATTAGGGAATCGAAGAAAAAGTCAACCTTCGCGGAGCATCTGCGAGACGCTCCAGGGGTTGCTGAAAGTCATGATTTGCACACCGTACAATGGAGGGCTTCGGGGGGCGATCTATTCGATCGAACCGTATCGATGGAAAAATCTATGGACGAGCTTTTGAGAATTCCCTGATTTACGCATTTCTCAAGTCAGTTGACGGTGCATTATAACTACGGAATCGGGGGAAAAGACAATTTAGGCGAAGCATCTGCAAGACGCTCCAGGGAACTTTTATCGCGTCGTGTGAGCTTAGTGTCGTAGGGTGTTCCTTGGGTTAAACAAAGGCATATGGTGAAACCCTTTGCTCAAAATCCCAAGGCTGGTGCTGTTTCGGGGCATTTTTGGGCTTTGAGGGGCGAAACGGTCATTTTGACCGGAGTTGGATGGAAATAGTCGGGAATGGTTTGGTAGGTTGTGTTAAGTGTGTAGGGCTGTTCCAGGATAGTTTCGAGAGAGTCTTTTATCATTCAGCAGGGTTTGCGCTGTGCTGAGGCGTTCAAGGGCAAAACGGTCATTTTGACCAGAGTAGGCCGGAATAGGACCGAATTTGGACCAGATGGCGTGCAGGGGACGCCTGATGGTTTGAAAACATTTGGAAGGATGGACTTATCATTTTGAGGGATTTTGAACTTTCCCAAAACGTGTTTAGAGGCCTAAAAGGGCAGGTTTGGTCATTTTTCACCGAGTCGGGCTAGCAGGCGCTGGTGTTGACCTAGGTGTTGGCTCCCGACACTGCCCGGTCTTGGAAAACTACCTGTGTGGTGTTGGTCTCTAAGAACGCCTGGTCTTAGAGAGCTACCTGTAGGGTGGTGTTGGTTCCTAAGAACGTCTGGTCCCAGAAAGCTACCTGGAAGGGTGGTGTTGGTCTCCAAAAACGCCTGGTCCCGGAGAACTACCGAATGACGGACATTCTATATTAGCGGGCTAGCAGGCGCCAGAAGTGAACCGTCTGGAATCTTTGATGAGGTGTTGGTCCCCGAGATTGCCCGATCCCGGGGAGCTACCTGGATGGCGTTGGTTTCCGAGACCGCCTGGTCCAGAAAACTGCCTGGAATAATGGCGCTTAAGGCTTTAGCGGATCCTTGTGGGTCTGAGAAGTGACCTGCTGGTTGGATTGGAGATTGAAAGGCTCATCTTGAGCTTGCATGTGTTATGACGCTGGAAACCGAATCCGGTCGGGCCGGAGACTGCTGAGCGGGCAAAAATGGGGTGCTTACAGTTGCCGCTCTTTTTCTGGCTTTGCTTGTTGAAGACAAAAAAATAATAAGGAAGGATCCCATGTTGACCGCGAGGCGATTGGAGGGAAGATGTGTCGGTGAATTTGGGAATGCTTTGAAACCTCTTGTGGGTTACTGGTATGGAAGATTTTGAAAAGTCTTAGGCCCAGGTCGGGGGTCGAGTTGCCAACTTGACACAGTTTTGGTCTAGGGCAACTGATCCCTGCCAGTGAGTGTTAAAAGTCTCGATTTTCGACTTTTGACAAAGCCTTAAGAGCGAATTCGGATTTTTAAGAAGCTTGAAATTGGTCTTAGCGGGAAGCTGAAGGGTCGGGCGCATGTATTACATGTGCATTCGGTGTTTTAAGCCTGGCGTATGAATTTTTGTTCTGGCGCGTCTGCTACATGCACCAGCCCGTGGAATATAAACAGAGCAGGTTCGCGATTTTAGTGTTGCATCTTCGAGTTTTCGGCTGATTTTGGGATTTTCTCCGAAGGGTTGCGAAGGATTTTGCTCGGGAATGCTAGGCGAGTGTTAGGAAATGTTGGGCACTTGCCGAGGATCACCATTGTCGCCGGATTTTCACCGGAAAGCTTGGTTTTCACTGGAAAACCCAAAGGTTGGTTTCTTTACAATCTTGTCAATTTCGATGCGTATGTTTCTATTTTTTTGCAAATGATCAGTATAATCCCATGTTTTAGAACGTTTAGAACACAATGATCGGATTGTTGTTGTGATTTGGTGGAGTTTTGAGTGTGTTTTGGATGAGTTTGCGTGTTTATGAAAGAGGGTTTCCTGCGGGATTCGAAAAATCACCTCTATGGGCCTGGGTATTTCATATTTTCTTGTGATTTTTCCACTAGGAACCTTAGAAAAATGTGTAGAACAACCGTATGAAGTTTCGTAATTTTTCAAAAAATTTTGAATTTTTAGAAATTATGAAAAATAGAAAAAATTGAAAAAATTATAAAATGAATCTCGCCGATGGTTGAAAAATCATAAAACACTTTTTGAAAATTGTAGTGATATTTTTGCATGCTCTGGGTAATTTTGTGAAATTTTTTAGAAATATAGATGAAATAGGAAAATGTCGAGAAGATCGAAAAATTGGCTTGAAAATTGTGTTTGAGAACGGGATGCATGTTTTGGAGGATGGGGTTGTATGGTTGGATAGTTTGAGATGTTTCAGACTGTGTTTGTGACTTGTAAAATTTCGGGGGAGTGATTTTTTAAGACGAAACTCTACCGAAATTTTAAAAAATTTTAAAAACCTTTCGATAAAGCAAATCTTTTTGAGAAAGGGGCTTTTGAGGGAGAAAGCCCGAAAAACTGGCTTCGAAATTTAGAAACAGAACTTTTTTAAGGAAAAAGCTTAAAAACCTGTGGAGGATTTTTGAACCGGGGTTTTTGAAGGGGAAGACCTAAAACCCGGTGTCAAAATTCAGAAACCGAATTTTTTGAGCAAAAAGCTCGAAAACCTATAAAATTTGAACCGGGATTTTTGAAGGAGAAAACCCGAAATCCAGTTTGAATTTAGAAGGCAAACCTTTTGAGGAAAAAGCTTGAAAACCTGTAGAGAATTTTTGAACCAGGGTTTTTGAAGGAGAAAACCCGAAAAATCGACTTTGAAATTTAGAAACCAAACTTTTGGGAAAGAGGCTTGAAAACCTGTAGAGAATTTTCGAACTAGGGTTTTTTAAGGAGAAAACCCGAAAAAGCAGTTTTGAAATTTAGAAACCAAACTTTTTGGGGAAAAAGCTTGAAAACCTATAGAGAATTTTTGAACCAGGGTTTTTGAAGGAGAAAACCCAAAAAACCGGTTTTGAAATTTAGAAACCAAACTTTTTGAGGAAAAAGCTAGAAAACCTGTTAGAAAATTTTGAACCAGGGTTTTTGAAGGAGAAAACCCGAAAAACCGGCTTTCAAATTTAGAAACCAAACTTTTTGAGGAAAAAGCTTGAAAACCTATAGAGAATTTTCGAACCAGGGTTTTTGAAGGAGAAAACCCGAAAAACTGGTTTTGAAATTTAGAAACCAAACTTTTTGGGGAAAAAGCTTGAAAACCTGTTAGAAAATTTTTGTAAGCACTGCATTTTTTACCGCTCGGCAGTCTACACTTTGTCCAGACTTGTTTTCAAGTCATTGTGGGTATATTCCTATCAAATCCAATTCTCTAGGTCCAAATTCCGTCTTTCCATCGCTTCGCGGGCCTGTCAGGCCCAAATAGAGGCAAAATGACTAAAATGCCCTTAGGGGCATTGTCCTTTCCTTTCCAATTCCAATCCCACTCTCGAGACAGTTTATTCCTCGAGACGGTTCCAATCCAGGCGCGTCTCTTAGGAGACGGTAAGTCCCATTTCCAATCCCACTCTCGAGACAGTTTATTCCTCGAGACGGTTCCAATCCAGGCGCGTCTCTTAGGAGACGGTAAGACCCCTTTCCAATCCCACTCTCGAGACAGTTTATTCCTCGAGACGGTTCCAATCCAGGCGCGTCTCTTAGAAGACGGTAAGTCCTCTTTCCAATCCCACTCTCGAGACAGTTTATTCCTCGAGACGGTTCCAATCCAGGCACGCCTCTTCGGAGACGGTAAGACCCCTTTCCAATCCCTCTCTCGAGACAGTTTATTCCTCGAGACGGTCCGAGTAGCGAAACTACTCACAAAACCGTTAGAGTAGCGGATATACTCACAAAACCGTTGGAGTAGTGGAAATACTCACAAAACCGTTAGAGGAGCGGAAATACTCACAAAACCGTTAGAGGAGCGGAAATACTCACAAAACCGTTAGAGTAGCGAAAATACTCACAAATAGGTCGATATAGGGAATGGCAACAAACCCCTGTGTCACGACGACCGCCGTTAGAGTGGCGGAAACACTCAAAACCCAGGTCAACACCAGTGTCTATTAGCCCACTTCGGTGAAAAATGATCAGATTGCCTTTAGTACCTTTTCTGAGACTTTCCGGTCAAGATGACCATTTTGCCCCTAAGCATCCGAATGCCCCGGGAACCACACCGGCTCTGGGTATCAAACCGGTAATATTCCGAGAATACTTTTTATAGTGTTCTCAACCTTCCTTTACATTTTCGGACCATTCCGAGTCAGTTCCAGTCAACCTGGTACAAAATGACCGTTTTGCCCTTGGAGGGCCGGCCTCCTTCTTCGACCACACCGACTCTGGGTATCAAACCGGTAATGTCCCGAGAATACTTTTTATAGTGTTCTCAACCTTCCTTTACATTTTCGGACCATTCCGAGTTAGTTCCAGTCAACCCGGTACAAAATGATTGTTTTGCCCTTGGAGGGCCGGCCTCCTTCTTCGACCACACCGGCTCTGGGTATCAAACCGGTAATGTCCCGAGAATACTTTTTATAGTGTTCTCAACCTTCCTTTACCTTTCCGGATCATTCCGAGTCAGTTCCGGCAAACCCGGTACAAAATGACCGTTTTGCCCCTAGTGGGCCAGTCTCCTTTTCCGTCCATGTCGGCTTTGGAAATCAAACCGGAAACCTCTGGGAACATTCTAAATAATGTTTCCAAATCCCAAGTCTTCTTCCGAGACAGTCCGAGTTCGCCCCGGCAACTTCCCAGTCCGATTGACCGTTTTGCCCCTAAAGGCCCGGTCAACCTTTCCGACACATTTTGTCTTCACTTTTCAAGTCAAATACCTCCAGGACACTATTTTAAGTGTTCCTGCTCCTTTCTGGCCTTTCGGGTCATTCCCGGCTCCTTCAAATCATTCTCGGACTTTCTAGAGTCACTCCTAGTGAAACCAAGCTAAAAATTGCATGGTAGTCACTAATACAGGCGCCCAAATCTAGTCAAAGATACGTTGCTTGCCGACCTTAATAGTTTCCTAATTGGTTGGCGCCACTAGTAGTGGCGCCAAGCCAATATTTGGCCTGGCGCCACTCCTAGTGGCGCTAGAAGGAATTTTGGCCTGGCGCCACTGCAACAGGCGCCAGTGTATTCCTCCCTTTATAAATACAGAGCGTCATTCAACGTGAAAGGGGTCTGCAAAATTAACCTAAAAATCCTATATTTCGATATACAAAGCTCGTGCACCTCCTAAACCCTAGCCTCCCTAGGTTTTCCAAACCCTAGCCACCTTACACCAAACCCTAGCCTCCTATACACTTATACACTCCCCCATACACTCATACACACCCTCATACATTCATATACTAGCCTTCAACCCCCCTTCAAAGACTTGAAGAGCTGCCATCTAAAACTTGAAGACAACTCTTGAAGATTGAAGACGAAGATCAAGACGAAGACCGAAGACTGAAGACTGCACGGTGCGCAAAATAAAGAAGACATATGGTAGGCTTTCTATTTAAATTTTCGCACTTCCCCCCTCTCTCTTCTCTCTCCTAACCCACTTGGGTTTTCTCTATTTTAATCCCCCATCTCTTTCCCCCCCTTTCTTTGTATGCTTGAAACAAGGGGATTCCCGGTCCATGTGTAGGATTGGGCTATTGGAGAGTCACCGTGTCGGGGGCTTTCTTCTAGTCTAACCAAAGACCACGTGGGTCCGGCCCCCTTGATTATATGGTGAAGCCTTAACCTTGTATGTTCACGACCCCAAATTGCATCGTGCATATCATAGTCTTGCATCTTCCAAAAACCGTTTTCAAAGTTGTTTTTCAAAACATTTTCAAACTTGTTTTTAAAATTGCATCAAGATCTCTTTTTCAAAAATTTGTTTTCAAAACCACTATTCTAGGGTGATTCTAGCCTTTCCATAGATAGGGTTGCTTTAGGAAAGTGTTACATTAAAAGTGACCTTTTTGGTCTATATTTTCAAATCTTATTGTTTTCCAAAACCACTTTCTTAAAGTGGTTCTAGCCCTCTTATGGCTAGAATCGCTTTAGGAAAGTAAGACGTTCTCATACTTTCCAAAAAACTCTCTCTTCAAAAATCTCTTCCTAAAAATCTCTTTTTCAACATACTTTCCTAAAACTCTCCTCTTCAAAATTGTTTTCAAAAACTCCCTTCCAAAATCTATTTTTCAAAACTCTCTTTTTCAACTCCTCTCCAAAATCTTTTCCTCAAAATTCACTTTCTAAAAACACTCCCTAGATTCACCTTCCTAAAAACTCTCTCCAAAAATCTTTCTAAAAACTCTCTTTCCAAAAATCTTCCTTCTAGAAACTCCCCTCTAGGATTTTTGCTCCCAAAATCTATGTTTTCAAAAACACACTTTCCAAAACTTTCCTCTTTCCAAAAATCTTTCCAAAAACTCTCTTTTCAAATTTACTTTCCAAAAACTCCTCCCTAGGATTTCTCTTCTAGACAGCCTTCGTTTCCAAAAATGCGCTTTCCAAAAACTCTTTCCTTAGAGCCCAAGTCAAGCCCTAGAACCCACAATTAGGAAACCCTAATTTTCTTCCCAAAAACATGGTTTTCAAACTTTGCCCCAAACCTAGGTTTCTAAAACCTCTTGTTTTCACATTCAAACTATACATGTTTCCAAAACCTATTTTCTACGTCAAAACTATAATTTTTCAAAACTAGGGTTTCTAGAATCTCCTTTTCCAAATCCTTGCCAAATCTTATCTTCCCTTTAGGAAACCAACTCAAATCTCCCGTTTAGGAAACTAGATCCCGTCCTACCGTTTTTGGAAACAAAATCAAATCTTTTCTTTTAGAAGCCCAAATCCAATCCTTTCCAAATCCAAATCTTTCCTAATTCAAATCCTTCCTAATCCTCCACTTTCCTAAATCTTAAGTTTCCAAAACTTGAACATAAAAATCTTTCCTAATTTAACCCTTTCCTAATTCTACCCTCCTTTCAAATCTTAACTTTTCAAACCTAAGTTTTCAAACTCTTCCTAAACTCAAACTTTTCCTAATTTCAAGATTTCCTAAAACCCTAAAACTTTCTAAATCTTAAACTTTCTAAATTTCAAATCTTTCTAAATTCTAAACTTTCCAAAACTTCAAAATCTTTTCAAATCTAGAACTTTTCTAAATTCAAGACTTTCTAAATTCAAGACTTTCTTAAGTTGAAACATTTCTTAATTCAAACATTTCCTAAAATGAAACTTTCCTATTTTCATGACTTCCCTATTTCAAAACTTTCTAAATTCAAAACTTTCCAATTTTCAAAACTTCCTAATTTCAAAACCTTTCCTAAAACAACACTTTCCTAAGTTGAAACTTTCTTAAACCTACACCTTTCCTAATTCAAAACTTTCCAAAAATGAAACTTTCCTAAACTCAAAACATTTCTAAATTCAATACTTTCCCATTTCAAAACTTTCCAAAAATGAAACTTTCCAAAAATAACACTTTCCTAATTCGAAACTTTCCTAATCCAAATCTTTCCTAAATTTCAAGTTTCCAAATCTTTTCAAGATCTTTCCAAATCCAACATTCCAATCTAATCTTTCTTAATCTCAAGTCTTTCTTAGGTCTCCTATCTTTCCTAAGTCTAGGTTTCCTAAATCTCCATCTTTCCCAAAACCAAGTTTTTCCAAAATCAATCTTTCCAAAGCAGGTCCAATCTTCTCAATTTCAATTTTCAATCTCCTTTTCTAACCTCAAATCAAATCCAACTTTCAATTCAATCTCTTTCTTCCAAATCAATCTCTTTTCAATCGGACTCTTGTCCGAACTACGACTGACCTGATTCCCCCAAAGGGATACGTAGGCAACCTTCACAGGTGCGGTCACAACACTTTTCAAACTTTCAATTCCACCCTCATGGGTGCGGTTTCCAAAATCTTTCCAAATCTCAAATTCTAATCTATTTTCAAAATTTCAATTTCAAAATTTCTATTTTCAAATTTCAGTTTCCAAGTTTTCAAACTTTCCAATTTCAAATTCCATCTCTTCAAATCTATTTTCAAATCAAATTCTTTTCAAATTTATTTCCAAATCTGTTTTTCAATTCTCTATTATTTTGCACTTGCATATCATGCGTCATGTTAGTTTATAAACATTGTTTTTCAAAGTGGAATAGGATTGAACATGAGTTAGTTGAAGACTCTCATAGGTGAATCTAGGGTAGATTGACATGTAGGTACCGAAAGGGCGGGATAGGGTGATAGCTTAGTGCATCTTCCCTACACGTAACCAACCTCCAAACCTAGATCACTGTTTTCAAAGACCAAAAAGGAGTTATTTTTAAAAAAAAGAGCTGAATGTTTTTCAAAGGTTGCCAAACAACCTGTTTTTCTTAAAAACCCTCTCTTGAGGTGATCTTTTCAAAATCGTTTTCCAAAAACCCTAAGTGTAGTTTTCGAATTATGCTTAGTTTTTAGGTGGCCTAACTCACCTTAATCAAGTTAGGTGGCGACGTCAAATCTTTTTCAAAAGCCCTTTATTTAAATCTATTTTCAATTCAAACCTAGTCGCACTCATTCTTCTAGGAGGGTGAGTTCTAACGAGAGAGTACAACATTTTTCCCGCTTGGATGAGTATTCCTCGAGTGCGAAAAATCTGGGCGCGACAGTAGGTACCGAAAGGGCGGGGTAGGGTGATGGCTTAGTGCGTCTTCCCTACACGTAACCAACCTCCGAACCTAGGATCATTGTTTTCAAAGACCAAAAGGAGTTATTTTTCTAAAAATGGCTAAATGTTTTTCAAAGGTTGCCAAACAACCTATTTTCCTAAAAACCCTCTCTTGAGGAGATATTTTCAAAATCGTTTTCCAAAAACCCTAAGTGTAGTCTTCGGATTATTCTTAGTTTTTAGGTGACCTAACTCACCTTAATCAAGTTAGGTGGCGACTCCAAATCTTTTTCAAAAGCCCTTTATTCAAATCTATTTTCAAGTCAAACCTAGTCGCACTCATTCTTCTAGGAGGGTGAGTTCTAACGAGAGAGTACAACATTTTTCCCGCTTGGGTGAGTATTCCTCGAGTGCGAAAAATCTGGGCGCGACAATTTTGAACCATGGTTTTTGAAGGAGAAAACCCAAAAAACCGGCTTTGAAATTTAGAAACCAAACTTTTTGAGGAAAAAGCTTAAAAACTTGTAGAGAATTTTTGAACCAGGGTTTTTGAAGGAGAAAACCCGAAAAACCGGTTTTGAAATTTAGAAACCAAACTTTTTGGGGAAAAAGCTTGAAAACCTGTTAGAAAATTTTGAACCAGGGTTTTTGAAGGAGAAACCCCGAAAAACCGGCTTTGAAATTTAGAAACCAAACTTTTTGAGGAAAAAGCTTGAAAACCTATAAAGAATTTTCGAACCAGGGTTTTTGAAGGAGAAAACCTGAAAAATCGGTTTTGAAATTTAGAAACCAAACTTTTTGAGGAAAAAGCTTGAAAACCTATAAAGAATTTTCGAACCAGGGTTTTTGAAGGAGAAAACCTGAAAAACCTGTTAGAAAATTTTGAACCAGGGTTTTTGAAGGAGAAACCCCGAAAAACCGGCTTTGAAATTTAGAAACCAAACTTTTTGAGGAAAAAGCTTGAAAACCTATAAAGAATTTTCGAACCAGGGTTTTTGAAGGAGAAAACCTGAAAAACCGGTTTTGAAATTTAGAAACCAAACTTTTTGAGAAAAAAGCTAGAAAACTGTAAAATTTGAATCGTGCTAGATGGGGCCCTGGCCCTTCCACCTTTTTCCTTTTTCTTTTTCTTTTTCTCCTTTTCTTCTTCTTTTCTTTTCTTTTCTTTTTTTCTTTGTTTTTCTTCTTTTCTCTTTTCTTTTCTTTTCTTTTTTTCTTTGTTTTTCTTCTTTTTTTTTTTCTGTGTTTTTCTTCTTTTCTTTTCTCTTTTTTTTTCTTCTTTCTTTCTTTTTTTTTTTCATTCATTCATCATTTTTTTTTTATGTATATACATTGATGTATTTATCTTTGCACTTTTCGTATATTAGTCATTGACTGATCCTCTTGAATGTTGTCACTTTTCAGGATGTCGAAGGCTGGAGGTGATGGTTCAGACAGGAGGTGCCACCGGAAGGCGCCACGGATAGAGCTTGAGGAGGGTGGTAGTAGCCGGGGTAGCTCGGCTACAGGTAGTCGTCGGAGCGGCTCAGCTCAGATTAGCAGTCGGGGTGACACGGCGCGTGGAGGCAGTAGGGATGTTTCTGCGTGAGGCGGTGGTAGGGCCAGTTCTTCCCGGAGCGACCGCAGCGGGTCGCAGAGATCCTCGAGCAGGACCATTTCTAGTGGGAGTTCCATGAGGGGACAACCCTTAGCGGCTCCTGACGAGAGATTTGAGGATGAGGCTGACTTGCCCGTGGATCCCCAGACAGGATACGGTATGGCTTCAGTTCGGAATAGGTAGAGAGACGCTTCATTTACCAACGATCAGCTAGCCATTCCTGATATTCACCCACTGCGTGACTTGGCGTTCCATCCGAGCCTATATTCGCGCTATGGTCGGATGCCATCGGCTACACATAGTTCCTTCAGAGGGGCCAATATCTCGGCCTTGAGAGCTATGCAAGCGTCAGCTCCATCCTATCAGGACTTTTTGCATCGGATTGGTTTCGGCGCTTTTATGACACCGCAGATGGATAGGCTTGATCAGGGGATCGCTATGGGATTGTTGGAGTGATGGTTTGGGGAGATAGGGACCTTACATTTGGTGGGTTTCAAGTTGGGCCCTACCCCATTGATTGGCTATGATTACTCCTCTATCTTTTGGAGGGGTGCTGATCTCTTTGCGGGACGTGTCTCTGGAGGAGGCCCATCTTCTCTTGGGGTTGCCAGGGCTTGGGGGCTCGAGTTTCGCTACTTTGCTTTTATGTTCGGCCGAGACAGCCTTTGCTTTTGAGCCTTCACCAGATGACCAGGTTATCATGAGGCGCCGATTGGTGTTGTACGTCGTCTTTAGTTGCTTTTGCAACAATAATAGGTTAGGGTGCTTTCACCTTTGCTTGCTTCTTACGAGGGATGAGAGTGAGGACATCTGGGGCTTGGGGGAGCTTGATGAGCTTTTGGCCCTTTTTAGTATGTTGGAGTTATGAGTATTTGCCAGTTCGCCGACCAGAGGTGTTGTCTGGTGATGCCTTCCCACGGGCCATGAGGTGGGCCCGGCAACATGTAGTCCAGCGATCCTTGCTTACAGATTTTGTAGCCCTCCGAGCTAACTTGGAGTTGCTGAGGCCTCGGGATGTGACTTGGGCACCTTATCACCGATCTACCCAGTATGCCGGCATGAGGGACATCATCCTATTATCCAAGTCGCAGATCACCTTTCGGGGTCTCGTGTCATGGGAGACGTACCTCAGGGAGCGCCACTGGCGGCAGTTTCATTCTACTTTCCGCGCCGCCATGGATCCACCTCAGTATATGTTTGGACTTTATCGGGATGGGGTAAAGATCCCTTATATAGTCGAGGTCCCTGGCGAGCGGTTCTTGCTTCCGCCAGATGTGGACTATGAGACTCACTTCTGGGCGAGATCTGTTGGTGCTTTCACCCAGCTAGATCTGGTGGTCGGGGGGCAGGTGGCTGGCCATGAAGTGGTGGAACTTTGGCGTCGGGCCCAGGGCTTTATATCTGAGGAGGAGTACCTAGCAGCTTGCCAGGCACGAGATCAATACCGGGCTGAGGTGGAGGTTCTGACTGCCCGCATATCTCTGATGGAGGCTCGTTGGGTATGCCATTTATGATTTATTATTCTCACATTCCTTATGCATCTCTTGGGTTCTGACGCTAACTTTCCTTCTTCTTTGGCTTTTTCTCTTGGCCAGGGTCCCTTTGACGCGGGAGCTTCCTCCAGCTAGCCCTCTTCGTATGTGCCGGATATAGGTGATTTTGACTTGGATGACAACCCGACTCCTTGAGGTGTCCCCCTCTTTATCTGTTGACACAGCCGTAGTTCAGTTAGTTTTGCATTATCGTTTTATGTTTTTGAGGCCGTATGTTGGCCCTCATGGATGACGACTGTATGATGCTTTTATGTACATTATGTTTGTTTCTTGCATGTGATGATGATTATTTCTTCCTTCATGTCTCGTCATATATGTTATGTGGGTATATGGTGGATATGAATGCAAACACAGGAGTACAGATATCATGGTATACATAAGAAATGGTGGATATGTGCAAACTTTGAGTAGATGTGAAAAAGGTGGGTGCGTTATTGCGCACGCCAGGCAGAGTGCACAGGCATGTGTATAACTTTATGAAGACAGGTCTGGAGGTAGATCGGGTGTTTCCTAGGAATTATCATTTTGGTACTTTGCTCTTTTTTTGGAGATTCCCCTTTTTGTTGTGCCTTTTTCCTATCATGGCGAGATGGCAGCCGTCCCATTCCTAGGGTTTTCATTTTCGGATCCGATTCCCTCTCTCTTATCTGAGGAATTGTCACTCAATTGATTGGCCCTTATGTTTGGTTTGGTAGACTCTCTAGGTGACAGTCGAAGTAGCCTTTAGCAAAGAAGCGAGCAATCTCCATCCTCGATCCAAGAAGACTTTACTTTGGACCGTAATGTAGGCTAGGTAATGGGAGATGAATGAAAGGGGATCCAAGCGCAAATGATTTTTTTTTTTTTTTTAGGGTGATAGTAACCAGAACCACCTTAAGTAAGCTTTTTTTCCGCTTTGTTCCCTTTTTTTTTGTTTGATATCGCTATTTCCTCTAGAACTCGTTTATACTAAGCAATCTTTCTTGATCTAAGGGAACTTTTCGTGGGTTGTAATGTGGCCAGGTTGCGGGTTTCGAAGGAAAGGGTATTGATGGCTCAAAGCGTGATGTGGTTTCAGGGGTTTGCTGGTGATCACCTTTTCAGGGCTTTTTCTTTTGTCTGCGGGCTTCTTTCTCCATCTCCCTCTGTTTCCTCTCTTCTTCTTCTTTTCTTTTTGTACGAATTTGTGCTTGTATAGGGCCCATCATTTCTTTTAGTTTTTGCCCCAGTATTATTGCTTTCACAATCCATTGACTCTCAAGAGACATCAATCTTTATTTCGTTCGTCATTCATCATTCATCATTTTTTTTTTTTTAGCATTACCTGGTTTCCCTCCTTTTTTCAATGTAGGAGGGGACCTTCTTTCTCTTCATACCCCTTTTTGTCACTTTTCCCTCTGAGTTTTCTTTTGCCCATTACGAGGAGTGATCACAGAGGTGGGTTTTTCGAATGAACACAATTTGGCTCAAAAGGGTTTTTCAAAGGGTGTTCTTTTAACTGTATGGTAGCAGAATAGATGGCCCCTCTTCCTTTCAGGTAAGATTGCTTAGACCGTGACGTTCAGTTCTAGAGGTTTTGGCGTTATCCTTTGAAACAAACAAGAGTTAGCTTAACTATTCTATTACTTGCACTTGCCCCAATATGGGGGGTGGTTCCTGGTCAGGGTGTTTGAATGAAAATTACTCGTGGCTCGAGTGGGCTGACCAAAGGAATTACTTTTGTTATTCCAGGGATTTTGAAATGAGGGCTTCTCTTCCTTTTGAGGGTCTAACTGCCGACTGCTTTGCCAAGGCGTTCTTCGGAAGCCACCTTTTTCGTGACCCACTCTCTTTTCTTCCTTTTGCTACCTTTCCTCTAGATCGAAAATGGTCCCCACAGGTCAGGATGTACATACCATCCCTCCTTTCAAGTTAGGGCATATCAACAAGAAAGGAAAATTCTGAGAAATAGCAAGCGCCAAAGATGATAAATGTAAATTTTAACTTCTTTCATTTCAAAAGTTTTGTTTACATGATGAGTTCTTGATTAGCAAAAGATGAAAGTAGAGTTAACAGAACAAGGATTAACAGGAAAGTAAAGACAAGGTTTGATAGAGGAACATCCCTTTAGTAATTACTTCTTCAGGTGGGTTTTAGGACCACGCTTGCCTCCTCCATGCTCCATTGGCCGGCTTTCTCACTTGGTTGTGCTAGGTGAATTGATGCGTCAACTGCGGGGTGGCTGGGATCAACAGCCATAGTGTGACTGGGGCTTCCTCCTTTTCCTTCTCCTTCTTTAGTGTGGTTAGTGGGGTCGTGTGCCCCTTCTCGGGACTTCTGCTAACTTTTCTTTGGTTGAACAGTTTTCTCTTGTTCGTCTTCTTCGGATTTCATAACCAGATCTTCATCAGAAGCTTGCGACGACTTTTCCTTGGCTTCCTCTTTGTCGATTTCTTCAAATAGGCTATCCAGATCGCCTTCGTTGAAGTCGAAGGGTGGGTTCGGCAGTTTTGGCTCACAGATGCCCCAATTCATATCCTCGTAATCAAAAAGCTCCTCCTTTAGGTGAGCCTCGGCTTTAGCATATTTAGGGTGTAGGAATTCCTCTCCCCAACTGTCAACAGGTGTAGTATCATTGGGAATGTTTGCAACAGGTTCATCCATGGGCCAGTCGAAAGGGTCCTTCTTTCCACTTGCATTGTAAAGATAGATGGGGCATGGTGGCAGTTCTTCCTCCCAATCGCTTTCAGTGTCTGACTCATCCTCAAAGTACTCTACGATTATGATGCCATCACGATCCGCCTCATCTTCAGTGATGATGTTGACAGCATGGTCTGGTAGGGGATTCACCGTGACATTGGGTGTGGGGACCGCCTTTATTTCTTAGGTGTTAATGACCTTGTTGTCAATGAGGTCTTGAATCTTATGTTTCAATGAGAAATAGGATTCTGTGTCATGCCCCTGTCCCCCAGAATGGTACTCGCAAGTAAGAGCAAGGTTGAAAGTTGGCGGCAATGGGCTTGGCAATGGTGGCAGAGGAATGGGGTTTATATGCTTAGCCTTGAGGAGTTCATGATAGGCCTCTGTCTGGGTGCATGCCAAACGTGTGAACTCTTGGTTCCGTTGGTTGTTGTTCTTGTTGGGGTTGAAGTATGGTCGGGTTGCAGCAGGTCCAGTTGGGGGTGCTTGGGTAGCAACAACGGGGATATTGATGATGGGAGCAGGTGGTGAAGGTCGGGCTTGGTATTAGAGGTAATATGGTTGTTGCTGTGTGGGTAGGATAGCAGATACCTCTCCCTCTTTCTTGCCCGTGCCTCAAGTGGTTGCCACCTTCTTGGCCGCGTTCGCAAATCCCTCACTTGTCTTGGCATAGGGATCGGTGATTCTGCTAGTTTTCAATCCATTCTCAATCATTTCCCCTTGCATTATCAGTTCAGAAAAGCTTTTTCCAATGCTCAAACACAGACGCTCATAGTATAGTCCTTGGAAGGTGTTCACAAATAGCTGCACATATTCTTTTTCCAATAATAGGGGGTTGACTTGAGCGGCTGCCTCCCTCCATCTCAGAGCGTAATTTTTGAAGCTCTCTTTCTCGCCTCGAGTCATCAGCATTAGGGCACACCGGTCCATGGTCAGATCGCTATTATGGCGGTATTGGGATCGGAAGGCTAGGACCAACTCGTTCCAAGTAGTAATCTTCCTTAAATCTAACCGGGCGAACCATTGCAGCACGTGCCCAGTCAAGCTATGTTGGAACAATTGCATCAGAAGTTTAAGGTCATTCCCATGTCCGCTTAATGCCCCAGCGTATAACCTCAAGTGTGCTACGGGGTCCCCACTCCCGTCATATTTCTGAAAGTCGGGCATTTTGAACTTAGGCGGCCTTTGGTGGTCGGGGAAGAAACAGAGTTCGTCATAAGCCATTCCGCCGAAGGTGTCATGACCTTGCAGGCTGCGCAAGGACTCCTCCAAGCCTTGTATTTTGAGATCGAGAGGGTCTGGGCCTTCTTTCTTTAAAGTGGCAGTCAGCAAGATGGTTTCAGGGTTGTCCTCCTCTCCTTCCTCGACTTGTACTACTTTAGGGATCTCCTTGCTTTTTGTTGTACAGTCAGTTCACAGGACGACCCTTGGTGGAATTGCTTCAGTTTCCTTAGGATAGGACGTGGATGCTGAAGGGTTCGTGACGGGCCCCTTGAAGGCCATTAGTTGCATGAGCTTGAACATTTCGTCTATCTTTGCCTTCATTTCATTCACTTCTTCACGTGTCACTGAACTATTTTGTTGATCAGGAGTATTGCCTTCGCTAGACGTCTGTGCGGTTCTTTATCGAGTACAGACTGGCGTTCGAAGGACAGGGGTCACTCGCGTTCCTCTTTTTCCCTTCTTTTGGAGCAATGGTGACCTACAATGCAAGCAGTCTCACCAAAGCTATGGCTAGTCTTTTGATGAGGTGGGGGGAAGGAAAGGAAAACAAAGAAAAACAAAGCAAAAAGATTGCAAGTTAGGTTCTTGATTTGGAAAGGTTTTGTGTGATGCGTGTCCTAAGGATGCCCCTGCTTTTTGAGGAGAACTAAGCATGATGCTTTGGTTCATGTCTAGAGATAAGGGCTTGCCCCTGCATGCAAATACCATACCTGCCCCTGTTCATTCATTCATTTGACAATAGGAAAGATTTTATTAAGATGAATTGTTTTTTGGTACATAGAATTTTCTTAAAAAAAATATATAGAAATGGGGAGGGGGGACATTTTCCTTGGGACTTCCACCTATTTCTACATTTACATTATAGGATCTTATACTACTCTTGAGCCTCTAGATCTGCTTTGTCGGTAGGAGCCCTTGATTTGAATTGCTCTCTTGTCTTCTTGGCAACCTTATCTCCATAAGCGAAGAGGGATTAGGGCCCCTCTTTATGAGATGACTTTGATGCGTGCCATGAATCCTTAGGGTCTCATGGTACCCTTAGGAATTTTGGGTTGGTTTATTTTGAGCGAGAAGGTCTTTGGGCCTTTCTCTAGGGGTTGACTAGATGCATGAAGATGCATTGACTTGAGTTACTTTGAGAACTCTTGTCTTAAACTGAATTCCGATGCATGAGCAATTATGATGCATGTACATGGAAGCAACAAGAATTAGATGGTATAATGGTAGGGATCAGATAAAATATATAAGGAAAAATGAAGCAGTCGCCCTTTCCTCCTTTATTTTTGAAATTGACGCGCGTGTCCTAAATCTGGCAGAGGTTCGGCTATGCATGGGGTGCTACATGAGCATGAGGTTGGGGGTTTACTAATGCTTCCTAAAGAGCACGGTCCCCCCGAACCTTCAAACCTCCGGCGTCCACCCCCGAAAGGGTAAACTCCATCTTTGGTTGGTGATTCGAGCGGGGGAACTATCAAGAGACCGTAGACTAAGAAACTGACACAGCATCCGCCCACAGTCAATATATTGTTCCCCCTTCTATCTAGAAGGGTAGTAACCGGGTAATACATGTAAGAGACAAATGCAAGTGAGCGCACCAAGTGTGTGTAGAATTTTCAAAAAATAGAGGAAAATGACCCAACAACACACATCACATCCTGTCCATTCATTCACATACATGGCAATAAGACATGAAATGAAATAAAAATGTGAACCAAGGTCCACCTACAAAAGAAAAATGCAAAGAGTTAGCAACTTTTCGACAAACTCAATGCAAGGTAAAATAGATGGCCAATGCAAGAACGTAAATGTGAGCAATGGATGTAAGCGGTGACATTCATTTGAAAATCATTTTAAAAAAGTAAGGTTTGCTTTGGAAGCTTGAAAATTTTAAAGAGTGGATAAACTTGGACAAAGTAACCGGAGATTCTTGGTGAGTGAAGGGTGAAGAGACATGTAATGGCCTAACCATCTAAGTGTCCCCAGTGAAGTCGCCAGCTTTCGCACCCCAATTTTTGGGGTGTCCAAGGTCCTTTCAGCTCGAAGATCCTAAAGCATGAAACTCGGTCACTAGAACTCGTCCTCCTAAAAAGACAAGTGCGACTAGGTTTGAAAATTGATTTGACTAAGGGCTTTTTTAGAAAGATAGGAGTCGCCACCTAACTTGATAAAGGTGAGTTAGGGCACCTAAAACAAAGCGTTAATCCAAAGGTTAAGCTTAAAGGTTTTGAAAAGGTTTTTTGAAAACTTCCTCAAGAGAGGGTTTTTAAGAAAATAGGTTGTTTGGTAACCTTTTGAAATGTTTAAGCCCTTTTTTAACATAACTCCATTTTGGTCCTTTGAAAACAGAAGTCCAAGGTTCGGGGTTGGTTACGTGTAGGGAAGATATCCTAAGATCATCACCCTACCCTGTCATTTCGGTACCTACATGTCTAATCACCCTTGGTTCACTCACTAGGATAACCGGTTACCATTGTCCACTTAATATCCACCTTAGAACTTTGAAAAAAGGGATTTAGTCATCACTTTTTGGATGAATGATGCATGATACAAGTTTTGGAAGAAGTTTGAAAATAATGGAGGTTTTGAAAGAGTTTGGAATAGAAACTTTGAATTGATTAGAATTTTTTTGAAAAGGGGATTGGGGTTGAAATAAAAGTTATGACCGCACCATTTTAGGTTGCCTACGTATCTCATTTGGTGACAATCAAGTCATTCGTTGTTCGGGCGAGAGCCTAATGGAGAATAGGCGCATTAGGGCCTTTGGAAGGTTTGAAGACACATTGAGGTCTTTGAAAAAGTTTAAGACACTTTGAGGTCTTTGGAAGTTGAAGACTCTTTGTGGTTTTAAAAGTTTTGACTTGAAATTGGATGGTAGAGTGTTTTGAAAATGCTTTGGGATCAATTTGATAGAATTTTGGAAAATGTTTTTGGATAACTCAAGAGAGTTTGAGAGTGTTTTTGAAATCTTGTTTTGAAAACCTTGGAGGTATGATTTTGGAATGTTTTGATGAATTTGTTTTTGAAAGTGGTGTTTGAAATCCTAATATGGACAACCTTGGGGGTTGTTCTTGTTTTGTCACTTGTCCTTAGAATCCCTAACCATGAGAGGGCTAGGGACACCTTAAGTTTGTGACCTTTTAAAAGTATTTTTTGGAAATGCCTTAGAGTGTAGGAACATTAGAAGAATGTATGGAGTTGGATTTTCGAAATCAAGGGAATAGGAGGTTTTGGAAAATAAGCTATGAGAATAATTTGAAAATTTGAATGATCATTTAGAAAAGGGTCCAAGAGTTGGGACTTTGAAGTTCACTTAACCTAGGTTGGGTTAGCCTAGGGTTAGGGGGAGCCTAAGGTTAACAAGACTAAGGGTTAACTAACTAGGGTTAAGTTAACCTAGGATTAGGTAACTAGGGTAAAGTTAACCTAGGGTTAGGTAACTAGGGTCAAGTTAACCCAGGGTTAGGTAACTAGGGTCAATTTAACCTAAGGTTAGGTAAATAGGGTCAAGTTAACCTAAGGTTAGGTAACTATGGTCAAGTTAACCTAGGGTTAAGTAACTAGGGTCAAGTTAACCTAAGGTTAGATTGGAGAATGGTCTTGAATGTTGTTTTGATGCACTCTTGGAGAGAGTTTTGAAAACACAACATGATATGCAATGGACTTTGGTTGGTAATCTTTATGAAGATCATTTACATGAAAATTTTGACTCTAGCCAAGTATATGGTTTATATGGTTGGTGATTGGAGACCATTCCAAGGAAGGTTTCCTTATGGCCATTATAACCAATATCTTGACAAGAGTATAAGGGGTCAAAATTCAACATAATGATAGTGATTTTTGGAAGATCATTTTTTATGCAAAGACGGTGAGAGTGCATTTTTTAAATCATTTTTGGAGAAGGATTTTGAAAACCATTTTTCAAGGGAACCATTCAATCAAGAGAGGGTTCATATGGCCAATAAAAAGAGAGACCACTCAAGAAAGGGTTCCATAGGACCGTTCCAACCCCTAGACTTAAGAGAATGGAAATCATAAAAATCAAAGGATTTGAACATCATTTTTTAGGTGATCATAAGGAGAAAAGGGGACCATTCTAACAATTTAGGGGTCCTATGGCTAATATAAAGGGAGACCGCCGAAGAGAGGGTTCCATGGGGCCATTTTAACCACTAAATTTGAGAGAATGAAAACCTTAAAAATTAGGGAGTTTGAAAGCAACCTTTGTGCAAGTTGAAATGTAATGAGGCAAAAGTGTGAGTCAGGGGGTAGCGAGGGATTTTTCTAAGGCATGAGTCTTAAGGTCTCACCCTAAACTTCAAAGGGCCAACTCTTAGAACAATTTTTGAAGGACATGTAGAACTTAGAAATGTCCTAAAATTAAGAGCAATGCAAGCATTGTGGAATATGACAATAAACATAAAATAAAGCCAAGCATACAAGACATTATCAAAATAATAATATGCAAGGGATCATGATTCACATACAAGGCTTTTAGGCTTCACCATACAAACAAGGGGCTCTTAGGTCACACCATCTTAAAGTAGGCTAGTGAGAGGTCCCCCTACACGGTGGCTCTCACTTGCTTTCCTCTAGGCATGATCTAGGAGCCATCTTGGCTCAAGCATGCAAGAAAGGGGGGTTGAAGATGTGGATTAAAATGGAGAATAGCCTAAGTAGGCTAGGAGGGAGAAAAGAAGATGGGGGAGAGCACAAATGTAAAAGGGATACCACCTTTTGCCTTCAATATTCTTATAGTCTTCAATAAATGTCTTGGCTGGAGCTTAAGTGACTTCAAGAAAGCTTGAGAGGCTTAATTGGAGTGTGTAAGTGTGTATGAGGCTTTGTATATGGAGTGTATAGGCTTAGGAGAGGTAGAATCTAGCCTAAGTGTTGGAGGGGAGGAGTATAAGTAGAGATTTGAGTTTTTGGAGTGATTTCAGCAGAGTTTCGTATCAATTTCAGACCTGGAATATGCAAGGGGGGACGCCTCTATTTATAGGCAATCTGGAACAGACCATGCGCATGTGCTACATGCGTAGGGCCAAAATTTGGCCGTGCGCATGTAAGACATGCGCAGGTACTATTCCGTTGCCAAAATAACACGTGGCACCCTATGTATTGATTAAATCTCGACCGTTGATCGAAAGTCGGTGGATCTGAACAAAATTTGAGCACATGTAGCATACGCTCCATCACCGGGAAGAATTGCCCAAACTTTGCCTCGATAATTGGGCCAACCGGGAAGGTTCTAGGGGAATCGGTCGCACTCAGGATGTTCTCCTAGTGCATCTGATGAACTTTCATGTTTTCAAAAAGTTTGAATTATGTTTAGAAGCGTGGGATATCATCTTGGAAAGCGTGCCAAAAAGGACACTTTTGTAGAGCGTCTGTGATATGCTCCGTGGGTGTTTGAAAGTGGTTGTTTTCGTTTGATGCGATCGAGGCCTTCGAGAAGCGATCTATTCAATCGGACCGTTCCGATGGAAAGTACTCTGGAAAAACTTTCTAGAATTCCCAAATTCACGCATTTCTCAAGTCGTTTGACGGTGCATTTTAATTAGGGAATTGAAGAAAAAGTCAATCTTGGCAGAGCGTCTGCGAGACGCTCTAGGGGTTGTTGAAAGTCATGGTTTGCACACCATACGATGGAGGGCTTCGGCGGGCGATCTATTTGATCGAACCGTATTGATGGAAAAATCTATGGACGAGCTTTCAAGAATTCCCTGATTTATGCATTTCTCAAGTTGGTTGACCGTGCATTATAACCAGGGAATCGGGGGAAAAGACAATTTAGGCGGAGCGTCTGCAAGACGCTCTAGGGAACTTTTATCGCGTTGTGTGAGCTTAGTGTCGTAGGGTGTTCCTTGGGTTAAAGAAAGGCGTGTGGTGAAACCCTTTGCTCAAAATCCCAAGGTTGGTGCTTTTTAGGGGCATTTTTGGGCTTCTAAGGGCGAAACGATCATTTTGACCAGAGTTGGCTTGAAATAGTCATGAATGGTTTGGTGGGTTGTGTTAAGTGTGTAAGGCTGTTCCGGGATGGTTTCGAGAGAGTCTTCTATCGTTCAGCGGGGTTTGCGTTGTGCTGAGGCGTTCAAGGGCAAAACGGTCATTTTGACCGGAGTGGGCCAGAATAGGACCGAATTTGGATCAGATGGCGTGCAGGGGACACCTGATGGTTTGACAACATTTGGAAGGATGGACTTATCATTTTGAGGGATTTTGAACTTTCCCAAAACGTGCCTAGAGGCCCAAAAGGGCAGGTTTGGTCATTTTTTACTGAGTCGGGTTAGCAAGGGCTGGTGTTGACCTAGGTATTGGTTCCCAAGACCGCCTGATCTCCAAAAACTACTTGTGCGGTGTTGGTCTCTAAGAACGCCTAGTCTTAGAGAGCTACTTGTAGGGTGGTGTTCGTTCCTAAGAATGCCTGGTCCCAGAAAGCTACCTGGAAGGGTGGTGTTGGTCTCTGAGAACGCCTGGTCCCGGAGAAATACCGAATGACAGACATTCTACATTGGCGGGCTAGCAGGCACCATAAGTGAACTGTCTAGAATCTTTGATGAGGTGTTGGTCCCCGAGATCGCCTGATCCCAGGGAGCTACCTGGATGGTGTTGGTTTCTGGGACCGCCTGGTCTGGAAAGTTGCCTGGAATAATGACGCTTAAGGCTTTAGCGGATCCTTGTGGGTTCAAGAAGTGACCTGCTGGTTGGATTGGAGATTGAAAGGCTCATCTTGAGCTTGCATATGTTGTGACGTTGGAAATTGAATCCAGTTGGACGGGAGATTGCCGAGCGGGCAAAAATGGGGTGCTTACAGGCATGACACAGAGAGTTGCTTCTCTCTCAAGCACAAAATTCAAGACCTAATAGATAGCAAGACGGTTGATGTATAACTAGTAAACCCTACTCCTGCCCCCAATGTAACCACAAATCCTCTGCCAAACCACACTGTTAACCTGATACTGGAGGAAATAGAACATGATGATGAGTTTGAAGAGATCATGATTAGAGATTATTATGGAGATTAGGAGACTGATGAGGAAAGCGACTGGGAGGAGCAATTCCCACCATGCCTCATCTATCTTCACAATCCAAATGAAATAAATTATCTTTTTTATTGGCCAGTTGAAGAATCCATACTTATGGAGGAGGTCCCTGCCAAAGATAATGGCCGCTAACAGTTGGGGTCATGAATTCTTGCACCTTAAGTGTGCCGTAGTTGAGCGCCACCTATCGAAGAACCCTTAGTCTGTGACTGAATTCAACTATGAAGATATGGGTTGGGACCTTAAGGAGCCAAAAGCACCAGCAGAGCCTTTTGAGCTAAAGGGAGGTGAGCAAGCCCACTTGTTTATTGGAGAAGCCGAGGAGGTAACGAAGAAAAGCAAGGGAGTCAATGAAGTTAATAACTACAGCATCATTATTAACTCACCCAAAGCCCTAAAAGAAGCCTTTGCATGTCTTGCCTTGTCTAAGGATCGTAGTGATGGATGAAGCATCAAGAACGTGGGCATCGTCCCAAAACCCTACCAAAAGGGCTCTCTTAAAAAGTGTACAAGAGAGGGGTGTTCTCACTCACTTTCTTTTTGTCCCTTTTACTTTGTTTCTTTTAATTTATGACTGCATTTCCATTTCAATGAAAACCTTGTAGTTGTAAAATGGTAGTTCCCATTCAAATGTTATTATCTCATGTTCTTGTGAGTGGTGAATGCTTTTAAAAAGGGGTGTGTTCTATCCTATGTAAGATATAACTTAAAGGGTATGATAGTATGAGTTAACCACTCGTTGGATGATCAACTTTCTAAAAAGAGGGAAGAGAAGTGTGGGTAAGAAAAACACCCAAAAAGGAGCACTTACAATACACCAAAGCTAAGCGGTGGGTAGCCAGACTATCAAAAGGAAGAGGAGCCATTTTTCATTTTCTAGAAAAAAAAAATGAATGTTTCCTTTGCTTAACCTCCTAGTGCCATGTAGAAAGCAAAAGATTTCTTGTCAACCCCAATCCAAAACCATCCCCCCATACTGGGGTAAATAGATAATCAAGGAATCAATAAGGATTGTCACTTATCTTCTATCAAGCTGCAGCAACATGAAGGCTGTATGGATCAAGCAATCCATTTCAAAAGGAAGAGGGGCCCTCAAAAGCAACCTTTGTCAAACCCGTTGATCCAGTTACATTTCTTTCTAAGCCCTAACTTAATGATCACCACCCATAATGGGTTAGAATAAGACACTGAGAGAAATTACAAGCCAAATAAGAAGGGTATAATAGTACCCACCTCAGAAAAAAGAGAAAAGGAAAAAGAAGGGCCGCCATAAGGCAAGCAAAAGTGAAGAAAATGTCAAAAAAAAGGGGGGGACGATTGTCCTCGTGCTGTCTTATAAGGCGTACAATGTTCAAATAACAGAAAAAAGATTTAAAGGTGATCCTAGGCAATAAGGAAGCCTAGTAGAGGTAGTAGGTTTGAGCCTTTACCTTTTTTTTGCAAAAATCCAGAACCATGGCCTATATTACAACCATAACAAAGTCATCTCTGATTAAAAAAGGAATTGCTTGATTTAAATAAACCAGACGGGTTACCAAGGCAAAGGAAGGATACTAGGGGATGAAACCTCGCTAGAAGACTGTCGCGCCCCGATTTTTGGGTGTCCAATGTCCTTTCGGTTCAGAGACCCTAAAGCACGGAACTCTGTCATTAGAACTCGTCCTCCTAAAGGACGAGTGCGACTAGGTTTGAAAATTGATTTGGCTAAGGGCTTTTTAGAAAAATAGGAGTTGCCACCTAACTTGATAAAGGTGAGTTAGGGCACCTAAAACTAAGCATTAATCCGAAAATTAAACTTAGAGTTTTTGAAAAGGTTTTTTGAAAACTCTCTTAAGAGAGGGTTTTTAAGAAAATAGGTTATTTGGCAACCTTTGGAAATGTTTAAGCCCTTTTTGAAATAACTCCATTTTGGTCTTTCGAAAACAGAAATCTAAGGTTCCGGGGTTGGTTACGTGTAGGGAAGATATCCTAAGATCATCACCCTACCCTGCCCTTTCGATACCTACATGTCTAATCACCCTTCGTTCACTCACTAGAATAACCGGTTACCATTATCCACTTAATATCCACTTTAGAACTTTGAAAAAGGGATTTAGTCATCATTTTTTGGATGAATGATGCATGATGCAAGTTTTGGAAGAAGTTTGAAAATAATGGAGGTTTTGAAAGAGTTTGGAATAGAAACTTTGAATTGATTGGAATTTTTTTGAAAAAGGGATTGGGGTTGAAATAAAAGTTATGACCGCACCATTTTAGGTTGTCTACGTATCTCATTTGGCGAGAATCAGGTCATTCGTAGTTCGGGCAAGAGCCCGAGGGGAAAATAGGCGCATTAGGGCCTTTGAAAGGTTTGAAGACACTTTGGGGTCTTTGAAAAGTTTAAGACACTTCAAGATCTTTGAAAAAGTTTAAGACACTTTGAGGTCCTTGAAAAAGTTTAAGACACTTTGTGGTCTTTAGAAGTTGAAGACTCTTTGTGGTCTTCAAAGTTTTGACTTGAAATTGGAAGTGAAGTGTTTTGAAAATGCTTTTGGATTGACTCTAAGGGAGTTTTGGAAAAATGCTTTAGCATGACTCAAGAGAACTTGAAAGTATTTTGAAGTCTTGTTTTGAAATCCTAGAAGGCATGACTTTAGAATGTTTGGATGAATTAGTTTTTGAAATTGGTTTTTGAAAATGGCTAAGTATTTGGAATCCTAACGTGGACAACCTTAGAAGTTGTTCTTGATTTGTCACTTGTCCTTAGAATCCCTAATCATGGGAGGGCTAGGGACACCTTAGGTTTGTGACCTTTTGAAAACATTTTTGGAAAGGTCTTAAAGATGGAGTGTAGGAACATTAGAAAAGTGTATGGAGTTGGGTTTTTAACCTCATAGGGATAGGAGGTTTTGGAGGAATAGGTTATGAGGATAATTTGAAAGTTTGAATGATCATTTGAAAAAAAGGGTTCAAGAGTTGGAATCTTGAAGTGTATTAACCCTGGTTGAGTTAGCCTACGATTAGGGGGAACCTAAGGTTTAAAAGACTAAGGGTTAACTAACTAGGGTTAATTTAACCTAGGGTTAGGTAACTAGGGTTAAGTTAACCTAGGGTCAAGTTAACCTAGGGTTAGGCAACTAGGGTCAAGTTAACCTAAGGTTAAGTTAACCTAGGGTTAGGTTAACCTAGGGTTTGGTAACTAGGGTCAAGTTAACCTAAGGTTAGGTAACTAGGGTCAAGTTAACCTAGGGTCAAGTTATCCTAGGGTTGAGTTGGAAGTTGGTTTTGAAAGTTGGTTCAATGCATTTTTGGAGAGAGTTTGGGAAAACACAACATGTTATACAATGGATTTTGATAGGCCATCTCTTTGAAGATCATTTCCATGAAAATTTTGACTCTAGTCAAGAGTAGGGTTTGTATGATTGGTGATTGGAGACCATTCCAAGGAAGGTTTCCTCATGGTCATTATAACCAATATCTTGACAAGAATACAAGGGTTCAAAAATCAACATAATGATGGTAATTTTTAGGACATCATTTTTATGCAAAGATGGAGAGAATGCATTTTTGAAATTATCTTTGGGGAAGGATTTTAAAAACCATTTTTTAAGGGAACCATTCCATCAAGAGAGGGTTCATATGGCCAATAAAAAGAGAGACCACTCAAGAGAGGATTCCATGGGGCCATTCCAACCCCTAAACTTGAGAGAATGGAAACCATAAAAATCAAAGGATTCGAACATCATTCTTAGGCTATAATAAGGAGAAAAGGGGACCATTCTAACAATTTAGGGGTCCTATGGCCAATATAAAGGGAGACCACTCAAGAGAGGGTTCCATGGGACCATTTTAACCACTAAATTTGAGAGGATGAAAACCTTGAAAATTAGGGCGTTTGAAAGTAACCTTTGTGCAAGTCGAAATGTAATGATGCAAAAGTGAGAATTAGGGGGTAGTGAGGGATTTTCTAAGGCATGACTCCTAAAGTCTCATCCTAAACTTCAAGGGGCCAACTCTTGGAACAATTTGTAAAGGGCATGTAGAACTTGGAAATGTCATAAAATTAAGAGCAATGCAAACATTGTGGAATGTGGCAATAAACATAAAATGAAGCCAAGCATACAAGACATGATCAAAATAATAATATGCAAGGGGTCATGATTCACATACAAGGTTTTTAGGCTTCACCATACAAACAAGGGGCTCTTAGGCCATACCATCTTAAAGTACGCTAGTGAGAGGTCCCCCTACACGGTGGCTCTCACTTGCTTTCCTCTAGGCATGATCTAGGAGCCCTCTTGGCTCAAGCATGCAAGAAGGGGGGGTTGAAGATGGGGGTTAAAATAGAGAATAGCCTAAGTAGGCTAGGAGGGAGAAAAGAAGAGTGGGGGAGAGCATAAATGTAAAAAGGGATACCACCTTTTGCCTTTAACACATTTTGTAGTCTTCAATGGATGTCTTGATTGGAGCTTGAGTGACTTCAAGAGGGTTTGAGAGGCTTGAGTGGAGTGTATAAGTGTGTATAAGGCTTTGTGTATGGAGTGTATAGGCATAGGAGAGGTAGAATCTAACCTAAGTGTTGGAGAGGAGGTATGTATGTAGAGATTCGAGTTTCTGGAGTGATTTCAGCAGAGTTTCGTATCAATTTTGGACCTAAAATATGTAAGGGGGGAGGCTTCTATTTATAGACAATCTGGAACAAACCATGCGCATGTGCTACATGCGCATGGCCAAACTTTGGCCGTGCGGTTGTAGGACATGCGCAGGTACTATTCCATTATCAAAATAACACATGGCACCCTATATACTAGTTAAATCTCAACCGTTGATCGAAAGTCGGTCGATCTGAACAAAATTTGAGCGTATGTAGCATACGCTCCATCACCGGGAAGATTCGCCCAAACTTTGCCTCGATAATTGGGTCAATCGGGAAGGTTCCAGGGAAATCGATCGCGCTGGTGATGTTTTCCTAGCGCTTCCGATGAACTTTCTTGTTTTTGAAGAGTTTGAATTATGTTCAGAAGCATGAGATATCGTCTTGGGAATCGTGCCAAAAGGGACACTTTTGTGGAGCGTCTGTGATATGCTCCGTGTGTGTTCGAAAGTAGCTGTTTTTATTTGATGTGATCGAGGCCTTCAAGAAGCGATTTATTCGATCAGACTATTCTGATGGAAAGTACTCTGGAAATACTTTCTAGAATTCCCAAATTTATGCATTTCTCAAGTCGTTTGATGGTGCGTTTTGATTAGGGAATCGAAGAAAAAGTCAACCTTGGCGGAGCGTCTGCGAGACGCTCCAGGGGTTGCTAAAAGTCATGGTTTGCACACTATACGATGGAGGGCTTCAGGGAGCGATCTATTCGATCGAACCGTACCAATGGACATATCTATGGACGAGTGTTTAAGAATTCCTTGATTTACGCATTTCTCAAGTCAGTTGACGATGCATTATAACTAGGGAATCAGGGAAAAAGACAATTCAGGCAGAGCGTCTGCGAGATGCTCCATGGAACTTTTATCGCGTCGTGTAAGTTTAGTGTCATAGGGTGTTCCTCAGGTTAAACAAAGGCGTGCGGTGAAATCCTTTGTTCGAAACCCCAAGGTTGTTGTTGTTTCGGGGCGTTTTTGTCTCCCAGGGGCAAAACAGTCATTTTAACCAGAGTTGGCTGCAAATGGTCAGGAATGGTCTGGTATATTGTGTTAGGCGTATAGGGCTGTTCAGGGATGGTTTTGAGAGAGTTTGTTGCCGTTCAGCGGGGTTCGTGCCGTGTTGAGTCGTTTAGGGGCAAAATGGTTATTTTGACCAGAGTGGGTCGGAATAGGACCAGATTTGGACCAAATGGCGTGTAGGGGATGCCCAATGGTTTGACAACATTATGGAAGGATGGACTTATCATTTTGAAGGACTTTGAACTTTCCCAAAACGTGCCTGGAGGCCCAAGGGGTAGGTTTGGTCATTTTTCACCGAGTCGGACTAGCAGGCGCCGGTGTTGACCTAGGTGTTGGTTCTCGAGACCGTCCGGTCTCGAAAAACTACCTGTGCAGTGTTGGTCTCCAAGAACGCCTGGTCTTATAGAGCTACCTGTAGGGTGGTGTTGGTTCCTGAGAACTCCTAGTCCCAGAAAGCTCCCTGGAGGGGTGGTGTTGGTCTCCAAGAACGCCATGGTCCCAGAGAAATACCGAATGACGGACATTCTACATTGGCAGGCTAGCAGGCACCAAAAGTGAATCGTCTGGAATCTTTGATGAGGTGTTGGTCCCCGAGATCGCCCAATCCCGGGAAGCTACCTGGATGGCGTTGGTTTCCGGGACCGCCTGGTCCAGAAAACTACCTGGAATAATGGTGCTTAAGGCTTCAACGGATCCTTGTGGGCTTGAGAAGCGACCAATTGGTTGGATTGGAGATTAAAAGGCTCATATTTAGCCTGCATGTGTTGAGATGCTTGAAACCAAGCCTAGTCGAGCTGGAGATTGCCGAGCAGGCAAAAATGGGGTGCTTACAAAGACCAACTAGGGATGGTGTGGATCTAAACCCTGCTGAAAGCAACATTAAATTTGAGCCTGCATATCCTGTTGATTCTCAAAACCCCACAACTTAGCTTACATTACAATCCTAAAACAAAGCCTCCTCAAATTGAAAGATTGGATGCTTATCGCTCTGCCAAAGTTCGACTAAGTCGTTGCCTAAACCCCGATGGTTAAAAGTTCAAGCCGAGTGATCCCAGACACTAACCTAAATAGAAAGTAGGAGTCGATCAGAAGGACGAGAACGGTACTATATGCTGTCATCCTATCAAGGTAAGCTCGAGCCAAAAGAGAGGCCAAACCCCTAAAAGAGAAAGAATTGCTATTCTGAGGATGCAAGGCTCGATAGCCCCCTGTCTATCCTATTGGCTATTGTATCCTTCACACGTGCATGTATTTTTATAAACTTTTGACAAGAGCTTTGCATACATAGGACATAGCCCCTTGTAAAAACAGAAGTCACCAATGTAGTTTAATATCATAGCTAAAACATGTAATAAACATACACCATCAACATTATCCTTGTTCATGTATCTATCCAATATATCTATTTGTCTAAATCATAAACATCCATCCTATCTAAAGATTACAAATAAAATGGACTAACAGAAAACTAAACTCTGATAGATATTCAGGACATGGTGTGGAAAAGAAACTGTGCCTACAACAAAGGGCACTCATCAAGGTTCAAAATCAAGGTCCGGGTCAAAATCTCCAAAGTCCGGCTCAGGAGGTGGTGGCCCACTGCTAGAAGCACCAGGATCCTCCAAAGAAGAAGCACCCAAATTAGCAAAGTAGATAGACAACTAAACAAAACCAGAATAAAAGAAAGAAAGGAATAATATACCCCATCACCTCCCATTGGAGCCAACCGGGCGGTTAAACCAACTACTTCAGCCTGGTACTAGTCCCTCATCAATTGGAACTGGTCTCTCTCGATCTGGTACCAATCTCTTTGATCCCTCATGGAAGCAAACTCGGCTTGAGGCATATATCCTCCAGCCTAACACCACAAGTCCACCACCTCTTAGCCAATGGTGTAACCTCCGACTACCACCTCAAACTAGGTGAAGGCACCTATGGAGTGAGCCCCGAAATGTGTACAATAGTCAGTCTCTTGAGGAAGCAAAAAAACCAGCACTCGGCTGACACTCTTGGTACGAAATAGGGACCCCCTCAACGAAAGCTCCAAACATATACTCAGGTTGATCCCCAGCAGACCAGAACTCCTCGTGAAACTGGCGTCAATGCTGGTCCACCAGATAGGACTCTCAAGACTCATCACTGAGAAAAGAAATCCTCAACAGAGACATCAGGACTAGATATCTGACTGCCTCATAATGAACTGATCCAACAAAGGGTTGTACGGTCACATCTTTTGCCTCTATCAACTCTAAGTTCGCCCGTATCATCACAAAGTCAGTAATCTCAGAGTGGTGGGCCGCCTGATCATGAGCCCATCTTAAAGCTCCGAGATAGAGGCCAGCCTCTACTACCTCTGGACGGTGAACTAGCAGGTACTCATAACTCTACCAGACCAGAAAGGGCCAAAACCTAATCACACTGCCCCAACAGGAGGAAGTCCGAACCTGGCCGGATCTAAGAAAGTAACCAAAGGAGAAGGACCTCCAGTCCAGTTCTAACAAAGCTTCCATGTCGGCTACCATAATGACCAATCTGAAAGGGATGATCGACTTGTTGTTGTTGCAAAAACAACTTAAAATAATACACAAAACTAGTCATCATCGCATAATATCTCACTGCTTAAGTGGTGCCTCAATAGAGAAAGTACTCTCATCCTGACTAAGCTAGGACACAGGAAAAGCAGAGTGATCGGGAGGCAGCAAGTCTAACAGAGCACAAGCCTCAGCCCTACTAACTGGCTGCAAGGTAATCTGACGACCAAAAAAAGAGAGCCCAGTAATAATGGCCTAATCTAATGAAGTAGGACCCAGCTCAAAGCCCAAAAAATGGAAGGTCCCCATCTCACCAAACCACCTCTCAATCAATGCCAATATTAAATGGTAGTTCAGGTGGTTTGCTTGTAATCCTATGAATGCCCCGAACCCAATCTCTGCCAAAAAGGTGCGATAAGATGGAGCGGCCCACTGCATGGTACTAAAAACTCTGTGGACGGCCCTCCTAAAGGATGTATGTACTCGGGGAGGGGGCAAGTGTTGTCGAGAATATACATTGGGATGATGGGCTAGATCCCCCAATGGAGGAATGTATGTTACCTCTAAATCCCCCAAATCCATATATGTCTGCCTCTGCCTAGTAGAGGCCCTCCCATAACCAATCACACGACCCTTTGGCCTGGAGCCTCATCCTCAGCATCCAACTCTCCCTTAAAAGCCAGCTTAACTGGAGGAATAGGGTCAATTGGAGGCATACTCCCCATCCCACTCTGACTAGAAGAAGTCCTGCCAGCTAATCTACAACTACCTCTAGAGTGGCTGGAACTACCAAAGGAGTCTGTACTAGCCCCCTTTCCAGATCATGTTGCAATTTTATCGGTCAAGCCCCGAATCATTCTTTCCCAAGGGATTTGTGCAAGTCTAGCAATCAACACAAAGCATGATATTAGAAAGATAAGGAACGAAGATTGTTAAAACAAGTGCAGAACCAATCTATGGTAACCAAATTTAGACTAAAAATCTTTTGGAGGTTGTCGAAGTTAATTGGCTAACCTCTAATCAATTTAAGCAAAAGTGACTATCAACTAATCAATTACCTAATGGAAATACAAGGAATTACCCTATAAGCTAAAGAACTAAGAACAATTGAGACTAGAGCTAGACAATTAAACCCAAGCAATGTTAACAACTTGCAATTCAAATTGATTAACAATCAAATGGATTTTGAAGAGAGATGCGGATACAGTTGATCTATTCTATCAATTCTCACATGGGTTCGCAGAATTTGGCCTTGAAAACCTTGGATTCTCTCCCAATTGAAGTATGATTTGAAAATCTTCTGAGATCCTTAGAAGCAAACCATAAATTCATCAAACCATGATTATGATTCTAAGATTTCTAGAGAAATCAACTCCAATTGAATAGAGAAGAAGAAATTTAAAGATATTTAAAAGAATTATAATACTTCCCTTCAATCTCTATGTAATCATTGATTGATCTTCACAATCGCATCCACATGAAGAGTCTAGCTAGAGAATTCTATCATAGAGAGCATGTAGAAGTGTTAAGAAGACGTTAGAAACTATAGATCTAGATTTTTATATATTAAATCAAGTGTTTGGTTACAAAGAAAAGTGAAGAAAAATGCTAAGAAAACCAAAGAAAATACAAGGCTATCTCTAATAAAATTCCTCTAAGTTGTTTTAAGTTATAGCTTGAAAGAAAATGAGAAGATCCCTCCAAAATAGTCCAAGATCGCCTCATATACACACATCGAAAACAAAGCCTACGTAGCCCAATCGATCGGATGGGAAGTCGACCGATTGATCGGCCTTCGATCTCCTTTTGATCGAAAAAACACCCCCTTTAAAGTTTGGTTTTGGGAGACCCCTGTAGCTATAGAAGAGCGATCAGTGGATGTTTCAATGTCACCGATCGAATGGGACGTTACGCGATCGATTGCCTAATCCGCGGTCGATTAATCAGTTGGCTAATTTCTACTCTATTTTCCTTTGTTTAGACTCTGATTCCTGCAAAAATAGAATAAGGCATGTTTAGGTCATTTCAGAGGATAAAACAACAATCTAAGATATATAAAAATAGCTAATAACCAACTAATTTGGGCTTTGAGATTACACTTTCAGAGCCATTCATCTATGCTTGGTAACTCATTTTCACACTTATCATCATTTCAACACATTGACATAGCCATAATAGAGTATTCTTCTCAATGGGTTAAGAATATTGTTAATGAGAGTGTTCATGGTTGTGATAGCATGGAAGCACCTCCTTGTCAATCTCTTAAAGACTACATTCGAGCTAATGAGATTAGAGCTCAAGAACCATCTTATTAGTCTCTTAGAGATTGTATTCGCACTAATGGCTGAATGGATCCTTTTCTACCAACTTCCAATCCGGGGTGGTGTAACCAATTCATACTTGTTGGAGGTCTTGAGAGCATCTTCCATATCATTATCTAGCCTCACCTCAATTCTACCAAGAGCCCTTTGACCATTATAAAGTATCACCACCACTTTATCACTACCAAGAGCCCTTTGACCATTATAAAGTATCACCACCACTTTATCACTACCAAGAGCCCTTTGACCATTATCATGAATCACCACAAATCTATTCTTACCATGAGCATGAGCAGGTTGCATATCTATTTTCATGTAATGAGTCTCTTGGGGATGATCCCCAACAAGCATCTCTAAAATGGATCAAAAGCATGTTACTCAATGTAAATAGTCATATGATCTTATTATTCGAAGCTTTGAATGTCTAAGAGACAACCACCACCAAAGAAAGCTTTCAAGAAAACCACCTTAAGTTTAACCCTAACCATGAGCAAATCCTTGTAATTGACCAAATCCATCCCACCTCTACCCTTAAGAGTGAGGAGATCATAGAATACACTATTCTTCCCCAAGATTTTAAGTCCCGATAGGACACTCTTGATGTGAGTGCGGCAATTATTGAAGACCTTTATAGAGATGAAAAACTAGAGATAGAGGAGTTCAAAATTGAGGAATCCAAACAAGACGAGAAGAGTGAGGATATTGGTCTATCAAATGTTGGGGATGTGCATTTCAAAGAAGATGATGTGGGTCTAAAGGTCATTCACATCATATTTATAGGTCATGAGATCCATACATTTACAACTCTAGCACCTATTCCTACACCTCTAGATTCATTGGAGCTCCATGCCCCAACATTAGAACCGATTATCTTTGCCATTGCCGACAAACAAAAAGAAGGGGAGGGTCAATTGCCTCATAGCATGAGCTTCATTGGCACTTTTGTGCATTATCATTTTGTATTTCTTTACATTTCATGACCCTTTTTACTCTTGTGTGCTTTCATGTTATATCATTGAGTTCATCAAAGGGGTTGCCATTGTCTATTCTTATGTTTGTTTGAAATATTTATAAGTTGCAAGAGTCGATGTATGTGATAATGGTAAATTCTCACTTTGTGGTATTGGGTGATCCTTTCTCAAATTTTGTGTAGAAGTAGGAGTAGTTTAAATAGTTTTTGTTTTTGATTTTTGGTTTTATTTTATTAGGAGGATCCATTTCTAGTTGGGTGGTGCACTTAAGCACCCTAACCTCTCCTATTTTGCTATTTTATCTCATTCTATACTTTGTCTTCATGCATTGAGGACAATGCATCATTCAAGTTGCAGGGTCAGGAGAGTAGTTTTAGAGACTTAACCTCTATTTTTTATTTTATTTCTTTGTGTTGTACCTTTGAAAAAAAAATTTTCATTTTGATCCAATGATGATGACTTCCTTTAGTTAGAAGTAGAGTTTAGATGCCATATTTACATGGATGTATTCCATCATTTGTATCTAAAGTTCTATTGTTCATGGTGGATATCATTTTTTAGTTTCATTTTTATATATCTCTTGTTATACTTGGAACTCTATATGGCTTATTGTCTATCCTCAGGTATTTCATTGTATGATGATCTTTTGACTAGTTAGGATCATTGGTAGAAGCTGAAGTATCTTGTGGTTCTAGCACTTTACTTTTCTATCTTTAGCACGTCTTCCATATGCTTCAGGAGTATTTCTTGTTATTCATGGTGGACGTGTTGAAGACTTAAATTTGGGTCCATAACATACTCATAATATTTGATCTTAGATTTTTTAATGGTTAGAATGTTGCATGGGTTATATTCAAAGTAAGTTGAGTATTTCATTTTTTAGTTTTGATGTATTGTGGGATGTTATCTTGAGTACACTTTAGTGAGGGGATCAGCCTCATTGAGTACAAATCATGGATGTAGCTTCATTGTTTTAGCTTATGCATTTGTAGCTTTACATGAGTGGAGATCTTTTCCTTGTAAGTTGTAGAGCCTTATACTTCTTTGACGAGAGTTTATATTTACTCAAAAAGATTTCTATTAATCCTTATCAATTTCAATGGCTTCATTACATTTGTACTTGACTTATTTGCTTTATATTGGCTTTCATGTTGACAATCACAATCATTTAAGATCTTCTTTATGGATGCTTTGGAGATGATTTTGGGCCATCTTTCTTCTATTTGAGCCATCGAGTTATTATCGATTCCACTCCCTTTGTAACCATATCTTGTTAGCCCTTCTGATGTGTGATCTTGCTTGAGGCATGGCCATTGTTGAGATAGTTTTGGTAGTAAGAGACACAAACCTTCATTCTATTGAAAGCTCATGAAAAGTAAAGAAGGAGATTTGCTGTGCAAATACAAAGAGAAACTATGAAAGGTAAACAAGAGGCAGCATAGAAAAGCGTAAGAAAAGAAAGAAACAAGGGAATTGGAAACCACACAAAAAAAAAAAAAAACAAAGAGACAAATGTAAGGGTTGAAGTCTTAAAGAGGCAAGAAAATATGCTAAAAGTCAGGTCAGGAAAAAGGGAAGAAGCACTTCATTTAACACTACATACCTTGATCACACTACATACCTTGACACCTATTGACCTTCCTTTATAAAGTCCTTTATGATCCAAAATCATGTATTTCATTTGAGATCTTGATTGAATGGGAGACATTGTTTGTCAATAATGTATAGTTGATATTTAAGTTTTAGCATTCATTCATGAAGTCATGCCAAGATTGATACACTTTCATTATTACGGTTTTTGACATTTGGTTTGCTCTCTTGCATATTATTACATTTACTCCTTTTTAGGGCTTTCCATTGAGAGAAACCTTGTGCTTAGTTGTTGGAGAGTGTATGCAGGTGAGGATTTTGATTGAGGCTCCCAGGCTAACAATGTGTGAGTAGATACTCTTAAGCTACATTACATGATTCTAGAACACACACACATATGAACCTCATTCTTATGTCCTTGTTGATATATTCATGCTTGCGTTGGAATTAGGGATATGGTGTTGAGATTGCTTTGTTATATTCATGTATCATTCTTATATTGTTCTAAATCTTCAATTGGTGATCATGAATTGATGTTTGTGGGTGTCATCATTGTAATCCCTCACAAGACGCCACTTGTCCACTAGGGGTAACTTAGGGGTTTAAAGGCTTGATGTATAGGCTAAATACATTCGTGACTCCTACGAAAATGGAGATTATCTTGTATACATACTTGCTTTAGTTGTCGATTTTGCTAAGGACTAGCAAAAAGCAAAGTTGGAGGGTGTGATTACACTCCAAAAGTGTAATCTCAATCCCCTAATTAATAAATTATCAGCTCTAGTTTAGGTATTAGATTAGTATTTTATCCTTAAATTGTCCTAAACATGCCTTTTTAATCTAATTGTAGGGAATGGAGCTTAATTATAGAAGAAAAGGCCAAAGTGCATCATCGAGCTATAACTGAACACTCAGCCGAGCGCTCACCTAAAGCTCGTCTAGCACTTGCACATCAAAAAAAATGCACCGATTGTTAAACTTTATAGAGCCATGTTCATAGTTTGAATCAAGAGCACTAACCAAGCGCTCAGTCTCTTGGGCGAGCGTTAGTCAAGCGCTCGCCCAGCGCTCGCCTAACGAACCCCTATTTTTGCACCAGCTATAAAAGGTTGTTTAGGACATTTTTAAGATGATCTTTTCACATATCTCTCATTTTTGTACTCAGATAACTTAGCTATTTTGTATTAGGAGTAGTTTTAGAGAGAGAAGCTCTATTTTCCTTTACTTTCTTGCACTTTCCTTGCAACGAAATACTACAATTTCATTCAATCAATGTTAGATCTACATTTCTTCATGTTTGATATGATGGAATCAAGTAGCTAAGTCTCCATTTGGATACAATTATGAAGATAAACCAAAGATCTTCAAGGATTTTAATGGAGTTATATGAATTTCATTGAATTATCTTATGATTTCTATAATTCTTCTTAATTGAGTTTGGATCTATAAGAAAACTTAGATTCATAACCCAATTTGGTAACTCCTTTACACAATTCTTTAATTGGTATAGAGATTGCGCAAATTTAATGTTTGAATCTATGATTCTAACAATGGACTATAATTCTAATCTCAATTAAATGTGAATTCAAGGATTTATAATCTAATTCTCCTGAGTCAAGGACTCATGGAGTGATCCTTGGCATGAGTTAACAAATCCTCCATTGAAACTCTTGTTGGAGTTGGTTGATTGGATCAACAGTATCCAAATCCCATTTAATTGTTTTTAAATCTTAATTGTTTTGCCTTAATTGATAGGTTAGTTGTTAATTGCTCTCAATTTCATTTGCATTAGTAGGTTACCATCTTATTCCCAAATAATTAAAAGATTTTTGGTCAAATTTTAGATACAATTCACCTAGTTATTATTCAATTTTACGTGGTTTTGTATTTGTTAAGTGTCAATAGCCTATATTGGGCTCGTTCTTTGAGAGAATCAATTTCTGGACTTACCGGATTTAAACTACAAATGCTAACCGTAAGCTTGTGGATTTGCAATGCACCTTTGGAGGGCCAATCAAGTTTTGTGGTGCTGCTGCCAGGGATCGAACCTAGGTCACCCGCATGACAGGCGAGAATACGGACCACTATACTACATCAACAATACAGGTTTTTAAGAACTTGTACTCATGAATAATTAAAACTTACTTTTATCTCTTTATCTCTATAAAATACATAAATGCCTAATAATCGTAACCCATAATTGTTATCTAGTCTTTAACTGCTAACATATTTTTAATTTTATACTTATTTTATACTCTTTTATAGTCTCTCTCACATGTTATGGCCCATCCATTTGTGAGCTAGGCTATGGAAAAAAAAAAACATAATGGCATGAAATTATCAGTTGTATTATACTGTAAAATATATTTAATATAAATTGTAAAATTCTTGACCGCCCATCTTCTCTTACTTGTTAGTTACAATATATGAGAATATATATATGTGTGTGTATGTATACTAGCAATGACCCGGGTGTGTAATGAACTTATAAAATTATAAATAAAAATCTTGTTTCAGTGTTCTAAGGCATTAATTTCTTAAAAAGAAGTTTTATTTTTTTTAAACTACTTGCTACCATTGTACAATAATGAAATCTAGATAGTCTAAATTAGCGAAGAGAGATCAAAGAAACACAAATAGAAAATCCACATTACGTATAGTACTAAATAAATAAATATGTTATAATTGGGGGTATCTAACTTGATTTAAAGAACCTTTATTATTCAACCCTGCTATGGAGGAGGCATATTCACATTCAGAGCATAAAGTATGTCAGTATAACCTAGATAGTCATTATTGTTATGATTATATTTTTGTATGATTATACTTGAACCTTGCATAGCAAGTTAAATCATGTACTATAAAATATAATATATAACAATCTAATGTATAAATACTAATCAACAGCTCACTGCTATGTACCAGTAGTTACTTGAAAACATAGGGTTAGTGATGCAAACCACGTAGGAATAGCCTATTTGGAGCATTGTGACAACACGTATGGGTTCGGGCCGATGCTGTCTAAATTGCTTTGAAAGACCCATGGCGACCAAAGGATTCAAGCTCATACCTTTGCCTCAAAGTTTCCTTTGGCTACAAGTTTCCAATAGCTTTGATTCCAAATTCATTGATTCATACAAAATATAAAAAACTAAGCTTTTTCTAATTTGTTTATTCACATAGGATACCAAAATAAGATATCAACTAGATTAATTAATACAAAATAACAAAGTCCGTAGGCATACGATAATTCTCTCAATGTTATTGCTCAAAAAAATTGTTTCGGGGCAAAGCCCATATATTTGTTTATATAGCCAAAGGAAACTTGAAAAAAAAATTTATTGAAAACTATTAGCCAAAGGAAACTCAGAGTCAAAGGAATGAGTTTGATTTCTTGGCCGTTATAGGTCTTTCAAAGCAATTTGGACAGCGTCAACTACTTAGATCTCTGTCCAAATACACCCACCCTCCACCTAGGTACATGTCCAAGAGATTAAGTTAATACTTATTGATGTTTTTTTTTATTTTAATGTCACAGTCAGTAATTGATACAGAAAAGTATGTAGAATAAAGAGATAAATAGACTAGGAGGTTGAATTAACCTGATAGAAAAGATTGATTGACTATGCTCGAGTTAAATAAGAAAAACTTGGAACATGAGAGAGAGAGAGAGAGAGAGAGAGAGAGAGAGAGAGAGAGAGAGAGAGAGAGAGAGAGAGTGTCAGGTTAATTTAAAAAAAGTAAGAAACTAAACCAAGAAAAAAGATCAAGGATTGGCAGAATTTTGACTTATCAAGGAAGGAAGATAGAAAATTCTGTGCACTTTTTATCTTACTAATCAGGGAGGATTTATGGGAAACTTTATTTTACAAATTAGAGACAAGTTTTAAGTTAGGATACGACTTAAACAACTTATTAATCATCTAAAATAGAATATTTATTAATTTTGTAAATTTTATCAACATAATTTGGTGTATTTTTATTTAAAAAATATACCTTTAAATTTACCAATTCCAAATTTTGATTTATTTTTCCATATAAACGCCATGACAAAAGTCACATATTAAGGATTTTAAAGATATTGCCATATTATGATTAAATAATTAACTATTACATTTGAAGATGTTCAACCAATAGCTCCATGACAAACGTATATTTGTATTTTAGAAATTTAAAAACATGAAAATTTTGGATTAATAGTTTCAAGCTCAAAGAGGTTGTAATATATATTATAGATTATATATTATAGATGTATAAATGTATAATATACAAAACGAAGAATTTAAATAGAAACAAAAAGAGAGAAAATTGAAACAAGAAGAAAGCAAAACGAAAATGGTTCTTCATATTTGTATGGTATTAATAATCATACATAAATAAATAAATGTTAATAAATCAAAACTTATCGTTGTAATTTTAATTTCTCCAAAACCAATTGTTAATTGTTACTTGAACGAGGGTTATGCATCACATGTTTTCCTTTTAATTTGTATAATGTTTAGAAAGTCTTCAGAAGAAAAAAAAAAAAAACAAAACAAAACAGATGACAACTACCTAGCAAAACTCATTATTTTTAGTTGGAAAAGTTGATTCGAAGTGATTGGAACGATTTTAAAATGAATTTTTTTTTCTAAAACGTGAATTTTCCAATCTCACTTTTTTGAAAACTAAAACGTTCAACGATTTAATACTTACCGTTTGAAAACTTGATTAGTACATCATATACACATATGATACAGTTTGTACCGCACTGAAACAAATTGCCAACATTTTCTAGAACACGAAGGAATGTAACTATTTTTTACTTTTCAGAAATTAAGCATGATTGAACAACCATTTGCTTTTGACCGATTTCCAATTTCATAAAGGTAACTGATTCATTCTTATGTTTGAAGATTCGTCCCAGCCCTTAGCATCATTTCTCCCAATTAAAATTTCCGACCGTAGTGTTGACTAGACAAACCCAACAAACGCGACTAGAAAAATATGTCTTTGTATAATTCTAATTACTAAAAATCGTTGAAAAGGCTTACCTTGAAGCCCATTTTGAGTGGGTTTCTTAATAGTCTTTCCCTCGATATCCAAAAAAAGTCAAAGGAAATGTCCCTAATATACTTTGCCAAAAAAGAAAGAAAGAGTAAACCCCTCAACACAAAGAAAGGACTACCATTGACCGTGCAAATGCACTTTGCAAGTTTTATTTGATTAGATAGCAAGGGATGGCAATTTGATTAGAAAATTCGAACCTTGGTTAATCCTTCACCTAAAATGAAGGATTTGAGATATGAATAGACGGGTTAGGGGTTGTGTATGAGGCAGGAAATAGAACCAAAAGCGCATATGAAATATGCTAGAACTTAGGTCACTCAACTCCAAACCCACCCTGATTATATTATTAAAATTCTAAATACTTTTTTATATATTTTAATAATATAAAATATTCTTGTTATATAATTTAATGTCATATTTTAATAATTTGCACAATCAAATCAAAAAGATAAATGAAAAAATGAGTGACTTTAGATAGTATATTTTTGAAAAACCTAAAATTAAAATTGTATGGGTTAGAAAAGATGACCTTAACACACTAAATACTCTTAAAAAAACCTATAAGGGTTGACCTTTCTGAATAAGGTCTTGATTCTGACATAGCATAGAAAATTTGTTTGATTATCCTTTATTTTTGTTCCTTCATGCGTGTGGTGAAAAAATAAAATGAAATGATTGAAAGGGCTACCAATGATTAGATGTGAAAATTACTATGGATGTATACCAAAATATGTACACCATGGGTAAAATTGTAGAAATAGCTATCATATTCAATAGTGTGAAAGTTACAACGTGAAGGAGAAAAAGAAATTTTTATTCCAAAAGAAAATTTATGTATGTAGTTGGCATTATCAAATTGAAGGGAGATTTCATTTAATTTTCTACAAACAGAATTGGTTTGTTTCTAGTAGCGTGATTTGATATGAAATTTGAATAATCTTATTTATATTCATTACTACTATGTTTTACACCCAAATTTTGTATTTGTGAATTCACCATATACACACATTTGGGTTATTTTTATGAATCTCATCATCATGAGATAGAGAGTCTAGAATTTTACAGTAGTTCATATATTAAGTTCAATTAACCTATAAATATTATTTGAGTTATATGATCTAGTGCTTGGATACTATTGAGGCTATGATAATTTGTATAATCACGCCTCATTTTTATATTAGCTTATGATTTGAGATTGGCTCGTGGGCCATTGTCTTGGAGGTTGATCATATGCATGGAGTGCAAGTGGCTTGAGTTACTTTGAAACTCTTGCCTTGGGATGATTACATATGCATGAGCAGTTTAATAGCATGAATGACAAGATATTGATAGCAAAACATTTACGTATGTAAGCATAATAACAACAAGAGTAAGGAAATTGAAAAGCTGTCGCTCTTTTTCTCCTTGGTTTTTGAAAAAGACATGTCCCTTAAATCGGGCAGAGGTTTGGCTATGCATGGGTGCTATATGAGCATGGGGTTAAGGGCTACTAATGCTTCGTAAAAAGCTTAGCTTCCAGATCTTCAAACCTAGGCCCCCTCATCGGAGTGGTGCCATTATAGGTTGGTGATCCGAGCGGGGAAACTATCTGAAGACTGTTGGTTAGTTGACACATCTACCTACCACCAAAAGATAATGTATTGTTCTCCCTTCTAATTAGAAGGTAGTAACCAGGGTCAATATTCCATGAAGATGCATATGCAAGTGTGTGTGTGATTTTGGAATTGGATGAAAGAGAACAACAACTCCTATACATTCTGTCATACACAGCATACATGGTAGTTTATGAACATATATTATAATGTGAACAAGGGTCCACCTACAAAACAAATGTATAGAGTTAGTACTTTTTGAGGAATTTGAATGCCAAATAAAGTACGATGTATGAACAATGAAAGAGCATGTAATGAATGCAATGTTTGACTTTTAGCAAAACAAAGACCATTTTGAAAATTTTAAAATTTTGAAAAGTTTAAAAAATGGATAAAACTAAACAAGGTAACCAACGAATCTAAGGTGAGCGAAGGGTGATTTAGACATGACATAGGCCTAACCCTCTAGTTGTCCCTAGCAGAGTCACCAAGTTGTCACGTCCCATTTTTTGGACACCAAGCCCTCTTGGCTTGGGAAAAAGTACGGTGCTTTCTCGTTAAAACTCATCCTCCTTGAAGGAAAAATGCAACGTGGTTTGAATTTTTACGATGGAATTGATTAGGGCTTTTTGAAAATGCCTTTGGAGTCACTACCTAACATATTTAAAGATGTTTTAGGTTATCTACACCAAGTAAAACCTGAGGGTTAAACTTAGGTTCTAGAAAGTATTTTTGAAAGACGTCCTCATGAGAGGGTTTTGAAAGGTAAGGTTGTTTAACAACCCTAAAAATGTTGGAAAGCCTTTTTGAAAATTGACTCCATTTTTGGTCTTTGAAACAGAAATTCTTAAGTCGGAGGGTTGGTTACGTGTAGGGAAGATGTCCTAAGACTATCACCCTACCCCGCCCTTGCGGTACTTACATGTCTATTCACCTTTTACTCACCTAATTATGACTCACCGGTTACCTATGTTTAATGCTATCCACATAGAAAACATTTAAAAACAAAGTTTGAAAAAGAGTTTAAAAGATGGAATTGAGTTTAAAAAATGGTTATGGAATTGGAAGTTTGAAAAGGATTGTGACTGCACCCCATGAAGGGTTGCCTATGTACCTCCTTAAAGAGGATTAGGTCAGCCGTAGTTCGGACAAGAGTCTGAAAGAGTTGGAATTCTAAAATGGGTTTCTATTTATAGAAAGTTTTTATTTTTAGAAATTTTTATTTTCACTAAAGTTTGAGTTTGAAAATGTTTCCTTTTCAGGAAAGATTGACTTTGAAAGATCTCCCTTTCAGGCAAATTATATTTTGAAAATTTTTTCTTTCTAGGAAGATTTGATTTGAAAACTGTTTCCTTTTCAGGAAGATTGGATTTGAAAATGTTTTCTTTTCAGGAAGATTAGATTTGGACATGTTTCATTTTTAAGAATATTGAAATTTGATTTGAAAAGATTGAGATTTGATTTAAAAAGATTTGATTTGGGAAGATTTTATTTCCTTTTCGAAAAAGATTTGTTTCCATTTTTTTGGAAAAAGATTTGATTTGTTTCCTTTCGAAAAGATTTGAAAGGATTTGGAGATTTGAAAAGGTTTGAAAAGATTTGGAAAGGTTTTGTTTCAGTTTTAAAAAAGACTTGCGCTTGAAAAAGGTAAGTTTTGATTGTTTACAAAATGGGAGGAGTTGATTTAGGGTCTAAATTTGAAAGGTTTGAAAAAGGAGTGATTTGAGGGATTTGAAATATAAAGTTTTGATTTGATTGATTTTAAAAATGAAAGTTTGAAAAGAAAATATTTGATTGATTTGGAAATTGAGGATTTTAAGGGTTTTGAAAAAGATATGATTTTAGTTTAAAAATGGAAGGTTTCCAAGTTGGAAAAAATGAGATTTTCCTAGGATTGGACTTCTAGGGTTTAACAAATGCGAGTTTTGTAAATGGTTCAAAAATCGACTCTTTTGAAAACTTGTTTTAGGGCCTGAAACCCTAACTTGAATTTTAGATATCTAAATAAATATCGCACTTTGCCTAAAGCCCTTCTAGTCATTAAAAAGTTAGAATCACTTTAGGCTTGTGGCTCGAAAAACAACCAAGGCAAGGAGCCTAAAATGTGAACTTTTCAAGTCATTTTGAATGTCATACATTCCTCAAAACAACCCTAATCATAAAAGGACTAGAATCATTTCGAGATCGTGTTTTTTAAAAGAAAACAATATAGGCTCTTAGAAGCCATTTCAAATGTAACACTTTTCTAGAAAAACCCTAACCATGAAAGGGTTAAGATCAACCTAGAATTGTGGTTTTTAGAAAACAACTTTGAAAATGGTTTTAAGGGGTAAGGACATGGCAAGAATGCAAGTGCATAACCATGATAATAACGGCATGAAACATACAAGGCTAGGTATCATCACATTGTAAGAGGGCCCTAAGGCCATGCCATGAAGCAAGTGAGGGCCAAGAAGAGAGTCTTGATCGGTAGTCTCCTCCTGCTCACTCTCGACATGGACTTAACGTCCTCTCGACATGGACTTAACATCCTCTTGATCGGTAGTCTCCTCCTGCTCACCCTACCCCGCCCTTGCAGTACCTACATGTCTATTCACCCTAAATTCACCTATAAGAGTCTTCAACTAACAAATGTCCAATCCTATTCACTTTAGAAAAAGAATGTTTAAAAGACATGATGCATGATATGCAAATGCAAGGAAAGAGAATTGGAAAATAGATTTAGAAAAGAAGAATTGAAGTTTGAAACTGGAAAGAAAGTTTAGAAATTGAAATTAAGAATTGAAAATAGATTTTTAGAATTGGAAGTTGAAAATAGAACATAGAATTGGAAATTAGAAAGCAGTTATGGAATTGGAGATTTGAAAAAGTTTGTGACCGCACCCATGAGGGTTGCCTATGCATCCTTTTTGAGGAATCAGGTCAGTCGTAGTTCGGACAAGAGTCCGATAGAAAATAGAAGGTTTGATTGGAAAAAGAAATTGAATTGAAATTTGGATTGGAAGATTGAGATATTGAACTTCAATTAGAAGATTTGAAAAGATCTAATTTTGGAAAGCTTGGTTTTAGGAAACCTAAACTTAAGAAAGACTTGAGACTTAGGAAAGATTTGACTCTAGTGTTGAACTTGGAAGATTAGGGAAAGATTGGAATTTAGGAAAGGTTCGAATTAGGAAAGTTTCAAAATAGGAAAGTGTCATTTTAGAAAAGTTTCGTTTTAGGAAAGTTTCGGTTTAGGAAAGGTTTCAAATTAGGAAAGTTTTGGTTTAGGAAGGATTTCGAATTAGGAAAGGTTTCGTTTTAAGAAAGTTTTGAATTTGGAACGTTTTGAAATAAAGAAGTTTTGAAAGTATGAAAGTTTTAAATTTGGAAAGGTTTAAAATTTAGGAAAGATTTGGAAGCTTAAAGTTTAAGGAAATATTTAAACGTTCAAGTTGTGGAAACTTAATGTTTAAGAAGGTATGAGATTGGGAAGGAGTAAATTAGAAAAGGTTTAGACAAGGAAGGATTGAGATTCCTATTTCCTCAAACAAAGATTTAGATTTTGTTTCTAAAAGATGTGTTTTGATTTTGTTTCCAAAAACAGAGGATTGTATCTAGTTTCCTAAACGGGAGATTGGATTTGGTATGGATTTGAAAAGATGATATTTAGAAACCCTAGATTTGCAAGACTATAGTTTTCATGTAGAAAATAGGTTTTTGAAAACTTATGATTTTTTATATAAAAGAGAAGGTTTTGGAAATCTAGGTTTTGAGGTAAGAAAAGTTAGGGTTTCCTAATCGTTGGCTCTAGGGTTTAACTTGGACTCTAAGAAAAGAGATTTTTGAAAAATGAGTTTTTAGAAAAGGAGATTTTTGGAAAGAGATCCTAATAGGAGTTTGTAGAAAATGAATTTTGAAGAGAGAGTTTTTTGAAAGAGTTTTTGGAAAGTAAAATTTTGATAGAGTTTTTGAAAAGAGAGGTTTTGGAAGGAGATCTTAAAAAGGAGTTTTTGAAAAATAGATTTTTGGAGTGAGCTTTTGAAAACAATTTTGGAAAGGAGATTGGAGAGAGTTTTTAGAAAGTATGTTAGAAAAGAGATTTTTAGAGGGAGAGATCTGAAAAGAGAGTTTTTATAAAGTATATAAAATATCTTACTTTCCTAAAGCGATTCTAACCATAAGAAGATTAGAACCACTTTAAGATAGTAGTTTTGAAAACAACGACGATTTGAAAATATGGACCATATTGGTCGCTTTAAATGTAACACTTTTCTAAAGTAACCCAAGCCATGGAAAGACTAGAATCACCTTAGGGTTATGATTTTGAAAACAAGTTTTAAAAAAGAAGATTTTGATGCAAGTTTTGAAAACAATTTTGATGCAAGCTTTTGAAAATGAGTTTAAAAATGAATTTTGGAAGAATGCAAGATCATAATATGCACAATGCAAGTTGGGGTCGTGAACATACAAGGTTAAAGGCTTCACCACGTAATCTAGGGGGTCGAACTCACGTGCCTAGGGTTTGAGTGTATAGGAGGCTAGGGTTTAGTGCATGGTGGCTAGGGTTTGGAAAACCTAGATAAGCCAGGGTTTTGGGAGTGTACGAGCTCTGTATATCGAAATATAGGATTTTTAGACTGAGTTTGCAGACCTCTTTCATGCTAGAGGAGGCTCTATATTTATAAAGATGGGATAGACCTGGCGCCTGTTGCAGTGGCGCTAGGGCAAAATTCCTCTCGGCACCACTAGGAGTGGCGCCTGGCCATTTCTTGGCTTGACACCACTACTAGTGGCGACGGCCAGTTAGGAAAGTTTGTTAATTTGGCAAGCAACGTATCTTTGACAGATTTGGGCGCCTGCACTAGTGACTACCATGCAATTTTTAACCTAGCTTCACTAGGAGTGATTCTAGAAAGTCCGGAAATGATTTAAAGAGGTCGGGAATGACCCGGAAGGTTGAAAAAGTGCAGGAACACTTATAATAGTGTCCTAAAGGTATTTAACTTGAAAAATGAGGATAAGAGGTGTCGGAAGGGTTGATTGGGCCTTTAGGGGCAAAACGGTCAATCGGATCGGGAAGCTACCGGAACGGACTCGGACTATCCCGGAAGAAGATTTGAGATTTGAAAAAATTATTCAAAATGTTCCCATAGGTTGCCGGTTTGATACCCAGAGCTGGTGTGGTCAGAAAAGGTGACCGGCCCACTAGGGGCAAAATGGTCATTTCGTATCCGATTTGCCGAAAATGACTCGGAATGACCCGAAAGGATAAAGAAAGATTGAGAATACTATAAAAATCATTCTCGGGAAGTTACCGGTTTGATACCCAAAGCCGGTGTGGTCGGAAAAAGGTGACCAGCGCACCAGGGGCAAAACGGTCATTTCGTACCGGGTTTGCCGGAACTGACTCGGAATGATCTGAAAGGATCAAGAAAGATTAAGAATACTATAAGAAGCAATCTCAGGAGGTTACCGGTTTGATACCCAGAGCCGGTGTGGTCAGAAAAGGAGACCGGCCCACTAGGGGCAAAACGGTCATTTTGTACTGGGTTTGCCGGAACTGACTTGGAATGATCCGAAAAGGTAGAGGAAGGTCAGAAATACTATAACAAGTATTCTCAGGAGGTTACCGGTTTGATACCCAGAGCCGGCGTGGTCCTCGGGGCATTCGGATGCCTAGGGGCAAAATGTTCATCTTGATCGGAAAGTCTCGGAATTGGCCCGAAACTGACTAGAAGGCGCCTAATCATGTTGGACTACTTTTAAGACAATCTCAGATGGTTGTACTTACCGTTCTGAGCACTCCGGTGTGTTATCGAAAAACGTGTCGAAAAAGGCCCAAGGGGCAGTTTGGTCATTTTTCACTAAAGTGGGCTAGCAGGCACCGGTGTTGACCTGTGTTTTGAGTGTTTTCGCTACTCTGACGGCGGTTTGTTGGCAATTCCCTATATTGACCTATTTGCGAGTATTTCTGCTACCCTGACGATTGCAATGTTTGCGAGTATTTCCGCTACTCTGACGGTTCGCAATCATTCCCAAGACTGCCTGATCTCGGGAAGCTGCTAAAGGGACTTAGCACCTGAGAATCAACTTTCTTGAAAGGCGTGCCTAAACAGACATTTCTGCATTGGCTGGCTAGTAGGCGCCAAAAGTGGACCGTTCTACCATCTAGGGGACTTGGGGTCTCGTTTCGGTCGACATGTTTAAAAAGACTTACCGTCTTAAAGAGATTTTCTTCGAAAAACGTGCTGGACCGTCTCGAGGAATCAACTGTCTCGAGAGAGGGATTGGAATTGGAAGGGGGTCTTATCGTCTTCGGGAAGACGTGCCTAATTGGAGTAGATTTACCGTCTTGAGGAATCAACTATCTCGAGAGAGGGATTGAAATTGGAAAGGGGTCTTATCGTCTGTGGAAAGACGTGCCTGATTTGGAATTTGGAAAGGGGACTTACCATATTTAGAAAGACATGTCTGATTTGGAATTGGAAAGGGGACTTACCGTCTTCGGAAAAACGAGCCTGATTTGGAATTGGAAAGGGGACTTACCGTCTTCAGAAAGACGAGCCTGATTTGGAATAGATTTACCGTCTCGAGGAATCAACTGTCTCGATAGAGGGATTAGAATTGGAAAGGACAATGCCTTTAAGGACATTTTGGTCGTTTCGCCTCTATTTGGGCCTGGTGGGCCCACGAAGCGATGGATAGACGGGATTTAGACTTAGAGAGTTGGTTTTGATTGGAAAACATTCATATTGACTTGAGTACAAGTCTGGACGGAGTGTAGACTATCGAGCGGTCAAAAATAGGGTACTTACAGATACTTTGACCACTCTTTCCTATACCCACTCGACGTTTATCGATTATGCTAATGCCTTCATGGATCATTTTTGTCATCCCTAGCTATTTGTGTTTGGGTGTTGCACGCCTCGTTTTTATGGTCATGAGGCTTGCTCGTTTTTGCTAGCCGTATCTTTGCATATGGTGTTTATCTATATATATCCTTCTTGTTTCCTTTGCTCCCAGTGCTTACTTTGTAAATTTGTTCCAAAAAGGGGAAGAGAATAAATGAGAATTAATGTTTGATATATCCCTATGATGCCTGCGATCTTGATTGTTTGATCTATCCCTGTGATGCCTATGATCTTAACACCTTACACTTGATGGTATTTACCTTTTGTCTAATAAATATTATGTAGGAACAAGAGCTTGAAATGTTTGGTGTCTAATAGACAACATTCTTATGGTTGTGAGTTGGGTATAATTGTATTCTATTTTGATTTTCGTGTAATTCACAGTTTAGCATAGGGTTTTGGTCACAAAATTGCCAAAGCGGGAGATTGTAACATCATGTAATTGACTAATTTTGTGACGAATTATATTCCTTGTAATTTGGGTGGTTGGTGTGTCTATTACAAGCATATGGGATGTGTTTAATGTCTATTCATTTGAGCCCATGCTAAAAGAGTCTTGGATGATACATAAAGTAATCATTTTTGGACTTCAATGGACGTCGATGGACCTCCGCTAGACTTCGCTAAACCCTCGAGGCCTGTCGATAGAAGAAACAAATTGGGTATTTTTGTTCGAAACTTTGCTAGAGTTCGAGTGATGTAGGTATACTTCATTAGACCCTCGTTGGACCCTCGAGGCCTGTCAATGGAAGAAATAGATTGGATGTAAATCTGCTAAAGACTTCACTGGACTTCGCGGCCGCAAGGTGCAAACTTCATTGGACCTCGCTGGAAGCGAGATGCGCGAGTTTTATACCCTAAGGACGCTGCCGCAAGATCTTTTTAACAGTTTTGGAAGTCCAAAATCCCTAAGGCAAAAACATTGTCAATTGAATCAATTGAACAATTTCTTAGATTCAAAGGATTTCTATGAATATGAGCAACCATTAAGAATTGATAAGAGAGGTCATCTCCAAACTTCTAAAAAGCTCACAATTGTTTCTCAACAACAAATTTTCTTTAACTTCATTAAAGAAAACTGAAGTCTTGAAGGATTTCAAGACGCTAAATCTGTACTAAGGGGATTTGTACGATGATCAAGCACGACAACAGTGTATTGAGGAGTCACACAAGTCAAGTCAACCTAGTGATCAAGGAGTCGATTGGGGATTGGGTTGTAAGTGAACTTGTAACCGTTGACATTGGGTTTATTACATGATTTTTGTCCGGCAAAGGGGACACGTGGTTTTTGCCCGATTTGAGTTTCCATGGCAAAAGCCTCATGTGTCAATTGCGTGATTGGTTAGTTCCTATACCTATCGTTGGCACACCTTATGATTGCTTTTAGCTATAGTCACATCTATCTTAGTATTGCATCAATACTCCTTTAGCAAAGCTATAGACAAGACTAAGTTTTTCAATGATACGTCGCAAAGCATTATAAGTACTTCCTTTCCTTTTCTTTTTTTTTTGGTATGTTCTCCTCTAGTGACTGGCGTAATAGACAACACCGTTTTAATACTTTTATATGGCATTTTAAAAAAACATTGGTTTTCCCAACTTTGCCAATGTTTTCTTAAACGCCACCAAAAAATCGCCAACTTATCCCTTTTTTTTTTTTTTTTTTTTGCAGTGTCATTGTCTTCCTTTCACCACAGAAAAAGGTTGCCTTTGTCTTACCTCTTCATCTCTCTTCATTCCCTCCTTCTCTTTCAGATTTGAAACTTTATCACCGAATTTCACATGCTATTGCACCGTCCCACTGGAGATTCCATTACACCAATTTAGACCTAACACTATCGTGGCCAAACTCGTGCATACCTATCATGAAAACAACTTGACTATGCCACATGCCTGCACACACTGTAGTTTTCATTCACATGCATCGCGAATCTAGTCTCTAAGTCTCATTAGATTCTCTAGCTCCTTTGTCACCTCAAAAGTTCTCTTGACTTGTTAAACTGTTCGTAGAATTGGTTGTGATTCATAACTCAAGTTGGTTTTTATCTTACCTACATGAACTCGAGGAGAATTTTAAAGTATATTGGTATTTTTCATCGATTTTCAATTTCCTAATTCCGTATTTTCCTGTTTATAATTTTCTCATTTCTATTGCTTATTCGGTCTGCTCTTAGCCCTATATATAGAGACTCTTTTTTGATGTAATAGTCAACATTAATACTTCAAGATGAATTATGACACAAAGATCTTGTTCTCTTATTTAATGTTCTTCTCTCACTTTGTTCTATCTAGTTTATTCTATTATGGTATGAAAGCTATTCTAACAAGTGGAATGATAAACAAGTCTTCAACTACAATAGTTTAAATATTAGCATCTTATAGGGAACTGCTAAAAGGCAATATACAACCATATATATCCTAGACATGCTTTAAGAAACAAACACAAATGTGTATTAGCCGTAAGAGATATGTATAAACCTAATACTTAATAATAATGAAACATGTGAGTTTAGCATTATAGGTAGTCCAATCTACACATGCCATGTGGCTAAGCCTTTCATCCAAATGGCATGCCATATAAGATCTCCAAGACACCTCGTGTCAGCCTTGTGTAGGTGATGTCAACAAGGTCATCTCCTCCAAAGGACATATCACGTGCATTTTTCAAGGCACCTTGTGTCAATCTCATACAGGTGACATCAGCAAGGCCATCCTTTTCAAGCGGGCCTAACCCTATGAGTTCCCCAAGCAGGCCTACCCTTATGGGATTGCCTAGGCACCTCGCGTTAACCTTGTATAGGTGACGTCGGCTTGGCCATATTCTCCAAGCAAGCCTAATCTCGTGAGTTCTCCAAGCAAGCCTAACACTGTGAGATTGCCAAGGCACCCTACGTCAGCCTTGTGTAGATGACATCAACAGAGCCATCCTCTCTAAGCGGGCCTAACTTTGTGAGCTATTTATCTCCAAGAGGGCCTATGAGCCTGGGTTTATTATGATCTTCTGGATGCCCACTCACCCCGTGAGCCTAATCTGCCATGGATATCTTGAACATCATCAATGGAACACCCCGTGCTTGAGGCCGGCCTTCCTTACTCAAGGAACTCTCCAGGTAACTACTCTTCACCATTCGAGATCTGTTATGGATTGTGGATTGGCAGCTAGAATCAAAAGAAACCATTGAGTCGATTGCGTTTCGTCGAGCAGGGACCTATCCTATCAACCAGCTAAAAGAGGGAGACCACGCTCCAGATTACACTCAAGTGCAAGATCAATTTCAGATCTATAAGATCAATTAAGATTAATCTCCCTTTAATGCATGTTCCTACCATTAATGCATGTCCACATCGCATTAAATGGAAGTGCCACATGGCATTTCCTCGGTAAAGGAGCAACTCTCATCCATCACATATGAGGTGCCCCTCCCCATCCAATCGGACAAAGAGTAGCGCTGACATGGCTACCTAAACCATGATGGCTTCGCCGCTCGTCCAACAGTGATCGCCACATAGCTGCCTCGTCAGCCCTAAATCTCACTATAAATACCATAGTCATTTATGACTCTAGGGTTGTATACTCCGGTTAGCTTGATCAAAGGTTATCACTTGAGACTGCACACAACCACTCCCTTTCTCTCTTTTGGTTGTCTTTGGTTCTCTCTGTCATTCCTCGGGAGACCCGAGCCATGTCGACAACTGCCATGATTCTCGGCCAGAAGGACCACGGGTCACTCAACTTTACGCCCTTCGATCCACCTTTGCCCACAATTATCAAGCTATCACATGGTAAAACAAGTTTAATACATGGTGTACTGCACTATATATTCATCAAATTAGAAGAAAAAACTTGTGGATTCATCTAATAGGGTATCATGTTGCAAGAGGCTATATAGGAGAGCGTTGACCTACGAAAACCACCTGCGTGCTATGATTTAAACTACCGAAAGTTACAGGCTCCTGATCTCTACGTTGTAAAAACTAAAATTTTTGAAAACATTTTTAGGCAATTTCTATTTAAATCTTAAGTTCAACCATATGACTTATATAAATCCAAACACAATATAGTGTATCAAAATAATTTGACATACCATATTTGGGAGGATGAGTGGCAAATAAGTTTCAAAGTGGTGGTTTGCTTTTTAACTCTTTGTCAATTGAAATTGTTCATTTGTCAATCTAGGTTACTCTTCAGTTGATCAAAATTATTATTTATCTGACCTTCTCATAAAATCCTTTCAAGAACAATACTTGGGCTCCTCAAGTATATGATAAACTCACTAGGTTCCAAGAATATGAAACCCACTTAACTCTAACATACAATACTCTCTCATTCTGATGATTTTAGAAGATTATTGGTAAATAAGTAAGTGATGGCTTCTTATTTTCCTCTTCATATACATAGCACTAAGAGTCATGTAGTATGGCATTATTACGATTTCTCATTATTAGAAACATAAAGATATAATTTATTCCCAACACGATAGATATATATATTCTACATTAGTATAAGTATAAGTATTCATTCCCAAACTGGCTTTCCAAACTCTAGTCCAGTTAATTGGTCGCTAATCGAGCCTGATTGAAGCAAAAAAGATGAAAATGCCCTTAGGCTTTCCAGGTAGCTTTCTGAGACCAAGTGGTCTTTGAAACTAATACCATCACAGGCAGCTTTATGAGACCAAGCGGTCTCTGAAACCAATCACCACCGTTACAATGATGAAAACACTTATAAACTTTAAACGATTCACTTATGGAGCCTACTAGCCCGCCAATTTAGAATGTCCATTATACCCCTTGGTATCCGATAGTTTCCCGAGATTAAGCAGTCTCCAAAACCAACACAAAACCGTCAGACTAACAGAAACACTCACAAACCTTTAAGCCGTTGGAGTGATGAGAACACTCACCATGTCGGCATGAGTATGCCATCAAAACCCCTAGTGTCACGAGATCGAAATGGCTCTTTGGCCGTGGCATATTTTTTGAAAAGAAGTAAGACCTCTGGAAACCAACCTGTCACAACCGTCGGAATAACGGAAACACTCGTAAACCTAGGTTAACATTGGCGCTTGCTATACCGACATGGTAAAAAATGACCAAACTACCCCTAGGGCATTCCGGCATGTCATCAAGAAAGTACTAAGTCCTTGAGATGGTAAGTCCACCCTCTATAACTATCCTTTGATAGTCTGGCACGTTCAAGATGCCAATCAAACCAACTTCAGACCCATTCTGGTGATACCTAGTCAAAATAATCGTTTTACCATCGGGCACTTCAACACATCCTTCGAGAAAGCACCAATCCCTTGAGGAGGTAAGCCCACCCTTCTAGAACTATCTCTAGATAATTCGGCATGTTCAATATGCCACTCAAATCCATCCCAGCCCCGATTTCGGCAAGTTTTAGTCAAAATAAACATTTTACCCCTGGTGGCCTGGGCATTTCCTAAACTACGCCGGCTCTGGGTACCAAATCAACATTCATTGAAATACCTCATTGAATCTCCCTATCCGTTTCCAAATGAGTCCCTTGACTCGAAACACCTTTAGGCCAACAAAAGCTTCCTGGAGAGTCTTACAGATGCTCCTCTAGAATTGTCTTCTTCTTCGATTTCCTAATTAAAATGCACCATCAAATGAATTGAAAAAAGTATAAATTAGGAAATTCTCAAGAGCCTTTTCATATGTCTTTCCATTGATATGGATCGATTGAAAAGCTCGCTTCTAGAAGCATCTGATTGCGTGGCCCAAGAATTGCCACTTTGAGAAATCCTTAGAGACGCTCTGTCAGGGTTGACTTTTTCTTCAATTCCCTGATTAAAATGTACCATCAAATGACTTGAGAAATGCATCAAATAGGGAATTCCCTGAAGCTTGTTCAACAGACCTCCCATCGATGTAGTTCAATCGAAGAGGTCGCTTCCCAAAGGCCACGAATCATATGGTGCAAAAATGGCCATTTCTTGAAATGCTCGGAGTGTCTCTTAAATGCTCCAAAAAGTTTATTTTTGTACATGATTCCTGAGAAATTAACCTTTCTTAATTACATGGATATCGAGGCAAAGTCAGCATAAGAGCTCCTGATGGTGGAGCATGTGCTACATACTCTTAGAAAATGATCATATCAGATAAAACTTGCCTTGTAGCTTAAGTTAGGGAAGTACAAGGAGTGCCACATGGCAATCAAACAGTAGCCTAGTGTAGGTGCATGTGCTATATGCGTTGGCTAATTTTTTGCTAAGCATATGTAGCACATGCGCCAGCCCCCAGCTTTTGTGCTTATAAATACTAGGACACCCCCAGTGTAATTTAGAATAAAAAATCTATGGTGAAGTCCTATTAAAACTGCTCCAGAGCCTGGGGAAACCCTAGATACTCCCCTCTCTCAACCCTCAAAGCATCTAAGCCTAATTCCACCCAAACCCTAGCTTACAGAGTTCACCACTGAATCCTACTAGGTAGACTTAAGATGTTTCCAGCCCCTTCAAGTCCCTTGAAGGCCTCTCAAGTTCAAGCCAAGTCCACCACAGAAGCTTGAAGATGTGTTGAAGATAAGGTAGTGTTATCTTTTAAGTTTTGTCTTCCTCACTTTGCTCTTCTCCCTCTTGAAGCTCACTTGAGCTTTTCTCTACTTTAATCCTCATCTTCAACCCCCCTCTCTTGCTTGCTTCAAGAATAGGACCTTAGGTGTATGCCTAAGGGAAGCTTTCGGAAATCCACCGGTTGGGGGTCATCCTTTAAGCCTACCTTCTCATGGTATGGCCATGAAGCCTCTTGCAATATGGTGTAGCCTTGAGCCTAGTATGTTTCATGACCCCCATTGCATAGTGGTTACTTCGCTTATGTCTTGCATGGTTAGCCCCATTTTTATACTCAAATCATTTTCCAAACACTTTTAGCATTTCAATCTCTACACTCTTTTCAAACTCTATGTTCAAGTCTTTTCTTAAAAATGGTTCTAAGGGTGAGATTTCCATGCCCTAGTGAACCCCCTTTTGACCCTTTAGCCTTCATCTTTGCATCCTTGCATTTTATATCTTCAAGTTGCATTAAAATATTTTCTAAAATTACTATCTCTATCTTGAGCTTTGTGGTTGGAATGGCCCCCATGGAGCCCTATCTTAGATGGTTCCCCCTTGATTTTGTCATAAGAATCCTAACTCACTAGAGTGGTTTTCTTACCCCTCCCTCCCTCCGCGCCCTCGTCCCCCCCCCCCCCCCCCCCCACCACAAAAAAAAGGCTTTCAAAACAACCTTCTTCAAGAAGCGTTCTCAAAAGTTTAGTCTCTTTAATTTGCATAAAATGGTTTTCCAAACTACCATTTCCATTTTAAGTTTTAGAGGTTTTGCTCTCTTAAATATTGTGGTTGGAATGGTACCATGGAGTCCTCTTTGGAGTGATTTCCCTCGAATCGACTATATGAACCATTATTTTTTAGAGTGCTTTTCAACATCTTAAAAGTGATTTTCTATAACCCCATTCCAAAAAATGATTTTGAGAAGTTCATTCTCTTTAGTTTTCAATCAAACAGGTTTTCAAAACCACCATTTATATATTGATTTCCAAAAGTTTTACCCTCTTTACTCTCTTGAGTTGGTCGTTGAAATGGTTCCAAAGAAACCCTCTCTTCAGTGATCTCTAAATACCAACCATATGAACCCTATACTCACTTGAGTGGTTTTCATAAAGTGGCTTTCAAAACACCCTTTTAAGTTACATGCACAAACCCTAGTTGTCCTTAACCTTAGGTTAACCTAACTCTAGTCAGTTTACCCTAGGTCACATTAACCCTAGGTTAACCTTACCCTAGTTAGTTAACTTTAGCTCACCCTAACCCTAAGTTAACCTAACCCTAGTTAGTTAGCCCTAGGTCACCTTAATCCTAGGTTAACCAAACCTAATTGTCCGAACCCTAGTTACCTTAACCAAAGTTGCTTAAACTTTAAGACTCCAATTCAAAGGCGCTTTTGAAATGATATTTCAATTCAAAACCATTTTCAAAACATGTTTTCAAAAACCTCCTACTCTCTTGAGTTTTGAAAAGCCCTAATTCAAAAGTCCTCTTAAATGTTACCATACCCCTTTCAAAATGCTTTAAAAAATTCAAAACCCTAAGGTGACCCTAACCTTTTCATGGTTAAGGTTTCCAAAGAAAAAGCGATACATCAAATAAAACCTTTAAGGTTGTTCATATTAGGGTTCTAAGATCCTAAGTGTTTTCCAAAAACCTTTTTCAAAAATGATTTTCAAAAGTCACATCCTTAAGACAATCGTAGTCATTCAATGATTATGATTTCTTAAAAAAAAAAAAAAGAGATATAATTTAGGGTTTAATAACCCTAAAGCTCTAAAAATCTAAGGGAAGTCTCTAACCCCTTTTTCAAACATATTTTCAAAATTCATAACCTTAAAGGAGTTAGTCTCTCAATAGCTAATCTCTAAAAGGTGGTGAGAAAATCAACATATCTTCTATAAGGTATTCAAAAATGATTTTCAAAATCTTTCAAAGACAAGTTCACAAGAGCGTTTCTAGTCCAAACTATTTCAAAATTTTCAAATCAACCTTCCAAAGACATTTCAAAACTCTCTTGAGTTGTTTCAAAAACATTCGAAGCTCACTTGAGCTATTTCAAAAACATTCCAAACTCTCTTGAGTTATTTCAATACATTCCAAAGATCTCTCAAGTTCTACGTCCAAAGATATTTTCAAACCCTCAAGTTCTATTTCAAGTTAAAACTCTTGAATCCAAAGTTTCAAAACTTTTCAAGACTCCTATGAGTTTATCTTTAATTGGGCCCTAAACTACGAATGACTTGATTCTCGCCAAATAAGATATGTAGGAAACTTAAAATAGTCCAGTCATAACCTTATTTCAACTCAAGTTTCCTTTTGAAAAGTTTCTATCAAATCAAAATTTCCATCTTAAATCACTTTAAAACTTTTCATTTTCAAACATCTTTGGAAAAATATGCATCATGCCTCATTCATTCAAAAAGTGATGACCAAACCCCATTTTCAAAATTTTGAAGTGGGTAATAAGTAGATATTAGTAATCGGTGATTCAAGTGAGTGAACTAAGGGTGATAAGACATGTAAGTATCGAAAGGGCGGGTTGGGGTGATGATCCTAGGATATTTTTCCTACACATAACCAACGCTCAGATCATAAATTTATAGTTTTAAAGACCAATCCGGAGTCACGATTTCAAAATGGGTTTAAAACATTTCAAAATATTGCTAAAAACCTCTTTTCTAAAAACCTTCTTAAGAAGGGCATTTTCAAACCTTCGGCCTCATAACCTTCGGCCTTGAGCTCATCGAACCCTCCCTCGCCTTCCATGTATACTAATATCATGTTGACGGTGTGATCCGGTAGAGGGTTAGTGGTCACATTAGTCGTTGGAGCAGGTTGTGACGATATTAGGCTTTAAATGCATTGACCAGCTCGATCCAGGTTGTGATCTTCCTTAGGACCAGACGAGCAAACCATTGTAGAGCAGACCCCGTGAGGCTTTGTTGGAATAGCTGCGTGAGGAGCTTCGGATCATTACCGTGACCACTTAGCGCTCCAGCATAGAGAGGAAGATGAGCGATGGGGTTACCAGTGCCGTCATACTTCTGGAAGTCAGGCATTTTGAACCTAGCGGGTCTTAGGTGGTTAGGAAAGAAACATAACTCGTCTAGGCAGTGAACCTGTCAGTGTCGTGGCCATGGAGACTTCATAGTGAATCCTCTAGCTCTTAGATTTTCAGACTGAAAGGGTCTAGGGGGGCCTTCTTTACGACACGTGAAAGTAATATGGTCTCGTCCTCTTCAGCGCTGATCCCTTTAGCATCTTCCTTATTCCTCCCCGCATTGTCAGACTAAAGCATGATCCTTGGATTAACGGGTTCGAGGTCTTTTGACGAAGTCATGGATGATGATGGGATTGCAGCAGTATCCTTCATAGCCATAGTTTGAATGAGTTTGAGCATCTCATCCATCTTGGTCCTCATTTCGTTGACCTCTTCCTGAGTAGCTTGAGATGATTCTTCAGGATTAGCAGCCATCAGTGATGCTCTTTGTCGGGTGATAATGGGATCCCTAGGTGGATGTTGCCCCTTCTTGGGAGTAATATTAACTCAGCGCAGGGTGACCTCTATAAATAAAAAGGAAGAAAGAAAAAGACAAAAACACAAATCACAAGTCAGTTTTTGGTTTTTAGAGAGCTTTATGCAATGCATGTCCTAGGGTGCCCCTCTTTAAGAGGGAAACTAATCATGATGTATTGGCCCACTTTTGGAGATAGGGGTTTCTGCCCCTGTATGCAGATACTTTACCATTATATAAGGAACTTCATCCATTCACATATTCATCCACCCATTTGCTTGAGGAAAATAAAGAAATACATTTAACTTTGGGTTTGAGATACAAAAGAATTGAAACACATTTTAACAGGGGGAGGGAACATGTTTCGTTAGGATTTTTGCCTATCTAGTTTTACATTAGAAGTCCTAAACTACTCTTGAGTCTTCGGATTCGGCTTCTTTAGATTTGATGTCGAGGAGGTCGCTAAAAGACCTTGTTGATCGATTGCCCCTTGTCTTCTTGGCAACCCTATCTCCGTGAGCGTAAAAGGATAAGGCCCCTCCTATGGAATGAATTGATATACATGGCTTGAGTCTTTAGGGTTACATGGGAACCATTAGGGTTTAGGTAGGTTTAATGCAAGGGAGAGTGAACTAGGTGTCACTCTCAATGGGTTTGTCATATGCATAAGAATGCAGTGACTTGATTACTTGGAACTCTCGTCTTGACATAGAATATAGAGTGCATGAAAATGGATGCATAGAGTATAAGGAAAGAGAATACAGTTGAAGTACATATGCATGTATGAGCAGTTAGACGGGCATTATAACAGTACGAATACAGTCATTATAACAACAAGAATAGGCAGGTATAAATGAAAATAAAAGCAGTCACCCTTTCCTCCATGGTTTTGGAAAATGGTGTGCGTGTCTTAAATCTGGCAGAGGTTCGGCTATGCATGGTGTCTATTTGAGCATGAGGCTGAGGATTGACTAATGCATCCTAAAAAGGTTCGGTCCTCTAATCTTCAAACTTAGGCCCACTCCCCGAGGTGGTGCCATGATCGGTTGGTGATCGGAGCAGGAGAACCATCAAGAGGCCATTGACGAAGAAACTAACACAGCATCTTGCCCACAACCAATATACCGTTCCCCTTTTCTAACTAGAAGGGTCATATCAGGGTAAAAATGCAAGTATGCAGAATGCAAGTGCACGTGTAGTGTGTGTGTATTTTTTAAAGCTGAGGAAAGAGCCCAACAACTCCCATTCATCCTGTTCATCAAATTCATGCATGGCAATTAATAAAATTTAAACAAAAACCACACCTACAAAACAATGATGCAAGAGTTAGTATGTGGACAGCAAACTCAATACAAGATAATATGAATAAATGCATGTTTTTTTTGTTAAAAACAATTTTGAAAATTTGGTTTTGAAAATTTAAAGTGAATAGGATTAAACAAGTTAATTGAAGACTCTATATGGGTGAAGGGTAAAGAGACATGACTATGGCCTAACCCTCTAAGTGTCCCCAGTGGAGTCGCCAACTGTGGCGCTCAGATTTTTCGCACTTGAGGAATACACACACAAGTGGAAAAAACACTGTACTCTCTCGTTAAAACTCATCCTCCTAGAAGAATGAGTGCGACTAGGTTTGAATTGAAAATTGATTTGAATAAAGGGCTTTTGGAAAACATTTGGAGTCACCACCTAACTTGATTAAGGTGAGTTAGGTCACCTAAAAACTAAGCATAATCCGAAGACTACATTTAGGGTTTTTGAAAACAATTTTGAAAATACTTCCTCAAGTGAGGGTTTTTTGGAAAACAGGTTGTTTGGAAACCTTTAGAAAATAATGAAGCCCTTTTTGAAAATAAACTCGATTTTAGTCTTTGAATAGTGATCTAGGTTCAGAGGTTGGTTACATGTACGGAAGACGCACTAAGCCATCACCCTATCCCGCCCTTGCGGTACTTACATGTCTATTTATCCTAGATTCACCTATGAGAGTCTTCAACTAACAAATGTTCAATCCCTTCCACTTTAGAAAAAGAATGTTTAAAAAAAAAGACATGATGCATGATATGCAAGTGCAAGAAAAGATATTTGATTTGGAAATAGATTTGAAAAAGAAATTGATTTGATTTAAAAAGAAATTTGAAAAGATAGATTTGAAATTGGAAAGTTTTAGAAATTGAAAATAGAAATTTGGAATTGGAAGCTTGGAAGAGATTAGGAACTTAGAAAACTTGAAGGAGATTGTGGAATTGGAGATTTGAAAAAGGTTGTGGAAATAGAAATTTGAAAAAGGTTGTGACCGCACCCATGAGGGTTGCCTATGTATCCTTTTTGAGGAATCAGGTCAGTCGTAGTTTGAACAACAGTCTGATAGAAAATAGAAGGTATGATTCAAAGAAAGAGATTTTGATTAGAAGATTTGAAAAGATTTGATTTTGGAAAGCTTGGTTTTAGAAAACCTAGACTTAGGAAAGAAAGGTTTTAGGAAGGACTTGAAATTCATAAAGATTCGACTCAAATGTTGGACTTGGAAAATTAGGAAAGTTGAAATTAGGAGAGGTTCGAATTGGAAAGTTTCGTTTTAGGAAAGTTTCGTTTTAGGAAAGTTTTGGTTTAAGAAAGATTCAGTTTAGGAAAGTTTCAATTTAGAAAATATTTTGAATTAGGGAAGTTTCTATTTTAAGAATGTTTTGAAATTGAAAGGTTTTGAATTTGGGATGTTTGGAATTTAGAAAGTTTAGAAGCTTAGAAAGATTTGAAAAGGGATGAAATTAGGAAAGGGTTGAATTAGGAAAGATTTGGAATCTTAATGTTTAAGGAAAGATTTAAAAGTTTAAATTTAGGAAACTTAAGGTTTAGAAAAGTAGGAGAATAGGAAGGATTTGAATTTGGAAAGATTTAGATTTGAAAGAATTGAGATTCCTATTTCCTAAAACAAATGATTGGATTTTGTTTCTAAAAGAGAGGGTTTGATTTTGTTTCCTAAAACGGAGGATAGGATCTAGTTTCCTAAATAGGGAGACTGGATTTGGATTTCTAAAGGGGAGATTCGATTTGGCATGGATTTGGAAGGGGAAGTTTTAGAAACCCTAGATTTGGAAGACTATAGTTTTGATGTAGAAAAGGGGGTTTTGGAAATATATAATTTTGATGTAGAAAACAAGAAGTTTTGGAAACCTAGGTTTTGAGGCCAAAATAAGGGATTGGAAATCATGCTTTTGGGAAGGAAAATTAGGGTTTCTTAATTGTGGGTTCTAGGTTTTGACTTGGACTCTAAAGAAGGAGATTTTTTGGAAAGTGAGTTTTTGGAAAGGGAAATTTTTGGAAGGAAATTCTAGAGAGGAATTTTTGAAAAGTAAACTTGAAAAGGGAGTTTTTTAGGAAAGAAGATTTTGGAACAGGGTTTTAGGAAAGAGTTGTTAGGAAAGAGATTTAGGAAGTGTTTTTAGAAAGTGAATTTTGAGGAGAGTGTTTTGGAAAATAGTTTTGAAAAATAGATTTTTTGAGGAAGTTTTTAGAAAACAATTTTAGAAAGGAATTTGAAGAAGGAGATTGGAGAGAGTTTTTTAGAAAGTGTGTTGGAAAAGTGGTTTTTAGAAAAAGGGATTTGAAAAGAGAGTTTTTTTAGAAAGCATATATAAAATACCTTACTTTCCTAAATCGATTTTAACCATAAAAAAGTTAGAACCACTTTAAGATAGTAGTTTTGAAAACAACAATGTTTTGATGATATAGACCATATTGGTCACTTTAAATGTAACACTTTTCTAAAGCAATCCTAGCCATGAAAAGGCTAGAATCACCTTAGGATTATGATTTTGAAAACAAGTTTTGAAAAAGAAGATTTTAATGAAAGTTTGAAAACGATGTTAATGCAAGTTTTGAAAAACGAGTTTGAAAATAAATTTTAGAAGAATGCAAGATCATGATATGTACAATGCAAATTGGGGTCGTGAACATACAAGGTTATAGGCTTCACCACATAATCAAGGGGGCCGAACCCACGTGGTCTCCGGTTAGACTAAAAGAAAGCCCCTGACACAGTGACTCTCCAATAGCTTAATTCTATACATGGACTGGGAATTCCCTTGTTTCAAGCATGCAAGAAGGGGGGGAAGAAGATGGGGGATTAAAATAGAAGAAAACCCAAGTGGATTAGGAGAGAGAAGAGAGGGGAAAGATGCGTAAACATAAATAAGAAGTCTACCTTGTGTCTTCTTTATTTTGCTTAGGTTTGCGCACTTTGATTTGCTTGTTTTGTTTCGGTCTTCAATTCAAACTTCATGTTGATCTTTGAGTGTTTACTTCGGTCTTCAAAAGCTTCAGATTGCAGCACTTCAAGTCTTCAATAGAGGCTTTGAGGCTAGTGTATAGGTGTATAGAGATGTTTGTGTGTATAGGTGGCTAGGGTTTGTGTATGAAGACTAGGGTTTGTATATGGAGGCTAGGGTTTGAAAAACCTAAAGAAGCTAGGGTTTAGGGTGACTACAAGCTCTGTATATCAAAGAATAGGGTTTTTAGACTGAGTTTGCAGACCCCTTTCACGTTGGAGGAGGCTCTGTATTTATAGACAAAGGAATGACCTAGCGCCTGTTATAGTGGCGCCAGGCCAAAAATGCTTCTAGCGCCACTAAGAGTCACGCCAGACCAAATATTGGCTTGTAGTGGCGCCAACCAGTTTGGAAAGCTTTAAGGCCGGCAAGCAACGTATCTTGAGAAGATTTAGGCGCCTGTACTAGTGACTACCATGCAATTTTTAGCCTGGCTTTACTAAGAGTGACTCCGGAAGGTCTGGGAAGCATTTAAGGGACCAGTAATGGCCTAAAAAGGCCGGAAAAAGGCAAGAACCCTTAAAATAGGGACCCGGGGGTAATGGACTTGAAAAAGGATGACAAGAATTGTTGAAAGGGTTGACTGAGCCATTAAGGGCAAAACAGTCAATTGGATCAGAAAGCTGCCGGGATGGACTCAGAATGTCTTGGAAGAAGACTTGAGATTTAGAAACATTATTTAGAATGTTCTCAAAGGTTGCCGGTTCAATGCCCAGAGCCAGTGTGGTCGAAAAATGCGATCGGTCCACCAGGGGCAAAACAGTCATTTTGCACTGGGTTTACCGGAACTGACTCGGAATGATCCGAAAAGATAAAGGAAGGCTGGAAATACTATAAAAAGCATTCTCGGGAGGTTACCAGTTTGATACCCAAAGCCGGTGTGGTCCCCAGGGCGTTCGGATGCCTAGGGGTAAAATGGTCATCTTGACCGAAAAGCCTCGGAATTGGCCCGAAACTGACTAGAAGGCACCTAATCATGCTAGATTGATTTTAAGACAATCTGGGAAGGATGAAATTACCATTATGAGGACTTAGGCATTATCTTAAGAAACGTACCGAAAAATGGCCCTAGGGGCAGTTTGGTCATTTTTCACCGAAGTGGACTAGCAGGCACTGGTGTTGACCTGGGTTTTGAGTGTTTCCGCCACTCTGACGACGATCTTGTGATACAGGGATTTGTTGGAAATTCTTTATATTGACCTACTTGTGAGTATTTCCACTAGTCTGACGGTTGCGATGTTTACGAGTACTTTCGCTACTCTAACGGTTCGTGATCATTCCCGAGACTGTTTGATCTCGGAAAGCTGCTAAAGGGACTTAGCGCCTGAGAAGTCAACTTTCTCAGAACGTGTGTCGAAACAGACATTTCTGCATTAGCGGGCTAGCAAGCGCCAAAGGTGGACCATTCTACCATCTAGGGGACTTGGGGTCTCGTCCCGATCAACAGGTTTAAAGGGACTTATCGTTCCGAAGAAACTTTCTCCAGAAAACGTTCCGGATTGCATAGACTTACCATTTTGAGGAATCAGCTTTCTCGAGAGAGGGATTGGAATTGGAATTGGAAAAGGGGTTGAAAAGGAGACTTACCGTTTTCGGAAAGACGTGCCTATTGGAATTAGAAAGCGGACTTACCATCTTTGGAAAGACGCGCCTATTAGAATATGGAACGGGAACTTACCGTCTTCGGAAAAACGTGCCTATTGAAATATGAAAAGGGGACTTACTGCCTTCGGAAAGACGCGCCTGATTTGGAATTGGACAAAACAATGCCTCTACGGGCATTTTGGTCATTTTGCCTCTATTTGGGCCTGGTGTCCCCGCGAAGCAATGGATAGACGGGATTAGACTTGGAAAGTTGATTTGACTCAAAATATGTCTGCATTGACTTGAATACAAGTCCGGACGAACTGTAGACCGCCGAGCGGTCAAAAATGGGGTGCTTACAATGTCCAATCCAATCTTTCCTTTAGGAAACCAAATCCAATTTCCTCATTTAGGAAACTAGATCCAATCCTCCGTTTTTTAAAATAAAATAAAATCATCTCTTTTTAGAAATAAAATCTAATCTTTTGTTTTAGGAAATAGAAATCCAAATCCTTCCTAATCTCATGCCTTCCTAAACCTTAAGTTTCCAAAACTTAAACTTTCAAATCTTCCCTTAAATTTTAAGCTTCTTAATCTGTCCTAATTCCATACCATTCCAAATCTCAACTTTCTAAATTCTAAAATCTTTCTTAAACTCAAACCTTTTTTAATTTCAAGTATTTCTAAACCTCAAATTTCGAATCTTTCTAAAATTCTAAACTTTCTAAGTTTCAATTCTTTTCAAATTCAAAACTTTCTTAAGTCAAAACTTTTTAAATTCAAAACTTTCTTAAGTTAAAACTTTCTAAATTCTAAAATTTTCAAATTTCAAATCTTTCGAACTTTTCCTAATTCAAATCTTTCCAATTTCAAAACTTTTCAATTTTAATTCTTTCCTAGTTTGGAACTCTCTTAATTCAAAACTTTCATAATTCGAAGCTTTCCTAAAACGAAACCTTTCTTATTTCAAAACTTTTCTTAAAATGAAAATTTTCCTAAATTGAAAACATTCCTAAAATGACATTTTTCTAAAATAAAACTTTCCTAATTTGAACCTTTCCTAAATCCAATCTTTCACTAATCTTCCAAGTCAACCATTCGAGTCAACTTTTTTCTAAACCCTTTCCAAGTCGAGTCAAATCTTTCTTAAACCTCAAGTCCTTCCTAAATCCTATCTTCCTAAGTTTAGGTTTCCTAAAATCAAGCTCTCTAAAACCAATCTTTTCAAATCCTCTAATCAAAATTCAAAATTTCTAATCTTCCAATCCAAATTCCATCTCAAATCCATTTTCAAATCAAACCTTCTACTTTTAATCGGACTCTTGTCTAAACTATGGCTGACCTGATTCCTCAAAAGGGATACGTAGGCAAAAGGGATACGTAGGCAATCCTCACGGGTGCGGTCATAATTTTTTTCAAATCTCCAATTCCACAACCTTTTTCAAGTTTCTATTTTCAAGTTTCCAATTCTATAATCTCTTTCAAGTTTCTAATTCTAAAAATCTATTTTCAATTCTCTATTTCTAATCTCTAAAACTTTCTTTCAAAATCAAATCTATCTTTTCAAATCCATTTCAAATTAAATCAAGTTCTTTTCCAATCTATTTTCAAATCAAATTTTTTTCTTACATTTGCATACCATGCATCATGTCATTTTCTTTCTAAAAATTCTTTTATAAAGTGGGTAGTTTTGGACATATATTAATCAAATACTCCAATGGGTGAATTTAGGATGAATAGACATGTAGGTACCGCAAGGGCAGGGTAGGGTGATGGCTTAGTGCGTCTTCCCTACACGTAACCAACCTCTGAACTTAGATCACTGTTTTCAAAGACCAAACGGAGTTATTTTCAAAAAATGGCATAAATATTTTTTAAAGGTTGCCAAACAACCTATTTTCTTAAAAATCCTCTCTTGAGGAGGTATTTTCAAAATTATTTTCAAAAACCCTAAGTGTAGTCTTCGGATTGTGCTTAGTTTTAGGTGATCTAACTCACCTTAATCAAGTTAAGTGGCGACTCCAAATGTTTTCCAAAAGCCCTTTATTCAAGTCAATTTTCAATTCAAACCTAGTCGCACTTATTCTTCTAGGAGGATGAGTTCTAATGAGAGAGTACAATATTTTTTCCGCTTGTGTGTGTATTTTTTGAGTGCGAAAAATCTAGGCGAGAAATTATGCATGTCTATTACATTTACTCTACTTAAGAGCATTTTGATGAGAGAAACTTTGTGCTGACTTTGTTGTTAAGTGTACAACCGGTAAGTATTTGGAACAAGGCTCCAACGGTGTGTTTGTGTAAGTGAGCTCAATTGGATCACATGGCATGGTTTAGCGCGCACACACACACATAAAACTTTGCTTTAATGTTTTCACTTATATTCTTGCTTATGTTAAGATTAGAGGTGAAGTGTTAAGAGTGTGGTAATCTATATCTATGCACCCCTTTTATACCATCTTAAGTTCTTGGTTGATGTTCATAGCCAGTTGTTTATGGGTATCATCACTGAAAACCCTCACAAGACACCACTCGTCCGCTAGGGGTAACCTAGGGGTTCAAAGGCTTGTTGCATAGGCTAAATGCAACCGGGTTTCCCCCGAAAGTGGAAATTATATTTTGTTGCTTTTGTTTAATATTTTTTTAGAGACTAGCAAAGTTCAATTTGGGGTTCATGATTACACCTCAAAAGTGTAATCCAAGCCCTTACTTCAGGGTTTTGTTAGTGTTAAGATTTGTGTAAATAAGCTCTTTTTATGTAATGTTTGCATATTAATGAGTTTTGTTATTTCTTTGTAGGTTTTCCAGCTAAAAAGGCCAAGAAAGGGGCAAAAAATGGAAAGTGTGCCAAATTTGCACTAGCATCGGGATGGAGGATTTCAACTTCCTGACACTCAGAGAGCTCGAGCTGAAGAAAGTGGCCTAGAGTTAGGATGATGCTCTTTAGCATTCTGACGATCAGAAAGCTTGTTATTTCCTCAAATGGCCTAGCATTATGATGCTCAATTCAACCGTCTTTCTGCTCAGAAGATATGAAGCCTAGATTGAAGTCGCGCCCAGATTTTTCACACTCGAGGAATACACATAAGTAGGAAAAACACTGTACTCTCTCGTTATAACTCATCCTCTTAGAAGAATGAGTGCGACTAGGTTTGAATTGAAAATTAATTTGAATAAAGGGCTTTTAGAAAAGATTTGGAGTCGCCACCTAACTTGATTAATGTGAGTTAATTCACCTAAAAACTAAACATAATCCGAAAACTCCACTTAGGGTTTTTGGAAAAAGGTTTTTGAAAATACCACCTCAAGAGAGAGTTTTTAAGAAAACAGGTTATTTGGCAAGCTTTAGAAAGCATTTAGCCCTTTTTAGAAAAATAACTCCGTTTTGGTGTTTGAAATCAGTGATCCTAGGTTCGGAGGTTGGTTACGTGTAGGGAAGACACACTAAGCCATCACCCTACCCCGCCCTTTCGGTACCTACATGTCTATTTACCCTAGATTCACCTATGAGAGTCTTCAACTAACTAAATGTTCAATCCTATCCACTTTGAAAAAGAATGTTTAAAAAGATAAGATGCATGATATGCAAATGCAGAAGGAAGGTTTGATTTGAAAATAGACTTTGAAAATAAATTGATTTGATTTTAGAAAAGATTTGAAAGGATAGATTTGGAATTGGAAAGTTTTAGAATTTTGAAATTGAGATTTCAAAATAGATTGGAGATTTGAAAAGATTTTGTAGAAATAGAAACTTGAAAAATGTTGTGACCACACCCATGAGGGTTGCTTACGTATCCTTTTGGAGGAATGAGGTCAGTCGTAGTTTGGACTGGAGTCTGATAGAAAATAAAAGGTTGGATTTGAAAAAGAGATTGAATTGGAATTTACAATAGAAGATTAGAAATTGGAGTTTAGAATTTTGGAATTGAAAAGATTAGATTTTGATTTGAAAAGATAGAACTTTGAGAAAGATTTAGACTTATTTTGGAAAGATGAAGGTTTAGGAAACCTAGACTTAGGAAAAAGAGAAAAGAAGGATTGGACTTGACTTGGAAAGATTTTAGAAAAGATTTGACTCGAGTGTTGAATTTGGAAGATTAGGAAAAATTAGATTTCGGAAGGGTTCGAATTAGGAAAGTTTCATTTTAGGAAAGTATCATTTTAGAAAAACTTTAGTTTAAGAAACTTTTGGTTTAGGAAAGGTTTCGAATTAAGAAAGTTTTGAAAAATGAAAGGTTTCACTTTAGGAAAATTTCGATTTAGGAAAGTTTTAACTTAAGAAAGTTTTGAATTTAGAAAATTTTCAAAATAGGAAAGTTTTGGATTTGGAATGTTTTGAAATAGGGAAGTTTTGAAAGTAAGAAAATTTTGAGTTTAGAAAGTTTTAGATTTGGACAGATTTGAAGTTTAGGAAAGTTTAGAATTTTGAAAGATTTGGCTTTAGAAAACTTCGAATTTAAAAAGTTTAGGATTTAAAAATTTTTAGAGTTTGAGTTTTAGAAAATCTTGAGATTAGGAAAGGTTGAGTTTAGAAAAGATTTGAAAACTTAGATTTGGAAAGTTAAGATTTGGAAATGGTTGAATTAGGAAAGATGTGGAAGTTGAGTTTTAAAATTTAGGAAACATTTTTATTTTCAAGTTTTGGAAACTTAAGATTTAGAAAAGTAGAAAATTAGGAAGGATATGAATTATGAAATATTTAGACTAGGAAGGGTTAAGATTCCTATTTCCTAAAACAAGGGATTAGGTTTTATTTCTAAAAGATAAGGTTTGATTTTGTTTCCAAAAACGGAGGATTGGATCTAGTTTCCTAAACGGGAAGATTGGGTTTGGATTCCTAAAAGGAAGATGGGATTTGGTTTCCTAAAGGTAAGGGAAGTTTTAGAAACCCTAGATTTGGAAGACTATAATTTTGATGTGGAAAGTAGGTTTTAGAAATATGTATAGTTTTGATGTAAAAAGGGATATTTTGGAAACCTAGGTTTTAAAGCAAGGTTGAAAAACCATGTTTTTGGAAAGAAAATTAAGGTTTCCTAATTGTGGGTTCTAGGGCTTGACTTGGGCACCAAGAAAAAGGATTTTAGAAAGTGAGTTTTTTGGAAACGAAGATTTTTGGAAAGAAAACCTAGAGAGAAGTTTCTGGAAGATGAGTTTTAAAAAGAGAGTTTTTGAAATGATTTTTGGAGAGAGTTTTTCTAGAAAGAAGGCTTAGAGAGCGTTTTTAGAAAGTGGACCTTGAAGAGAGCGTTTTGGAAAGGAGTTTAAAAAGGGAGTTTTGAAAAATAGATTTTTGGAAAGAGTTTTTGAAAACAATTTTGAAAAGGAAATTGAAGAGAGTTTATGGAAAGCGTGTTGGAAAATAGATTTTTAGAGGGAGAGATTTGAAAAGAGAGCTTTTAGAAAGTTTATAAAAATATCTCACTTTCCTAAAGTGATTCTAACCATAAGAAGGATAGAACCACTTTAAGAAAATGGTTTTGAAATTTGAAAATATAGACCATGAAAGTCACTTTAAATGTAACACTTTCCTAAAGTGACTATAGCCATGGAAAGGCTAGAATCACCTTAGGACTATGATTTTGAAAACAAGTTTTGAAGAAGGAGATTTTGATGCAATTTTGAAAATAAGTTTAATGTAAGATTTGAAAACGAGTTTAAAAACGATTTTTGGAAGAATGCAAGATAATGATATGCACAATGCAAATTGGGGTCGTGAATATACAAGGTTAAGGCTTCACCACATAATCAAGGGGGCCGAACCCACGTGGTCTTTGGTTAGACTAAAAGAAAGCCCCCGACACGGTGACCCTCCAATAGCCTAATCCTACACATGGGCCAGGAATCCCCTTGTTTCAAGCATGCAAAGAAAGGGGGGAAGAAGATGGGAGATTAAAATAGAGAAAACCCAAGTGGGTTAGGAGAGAGAAGAGAGAGGGGGAAGTGCAGAAACTTAAAACGAAAGCCTACCTTGTCTTGTTTATTTTACTTGGCTTTGCGCGCCTTGCCTTTCGTCGGTCTTCGTCTTAATCTTTGTCTTCAATCTTCAAGAGTTTGTCTTCAATCTTCAAGGCGTCAGTTTGCAACACTTCAAGTCTTCAAGGGAGGCTTGGGGCTAGTGTATAAGTGTATAGGGTGTATGCGAGTGTATAGGAGGCTAAGGTTTGTGTATGGAGGCTAGGGTTTGGAAAACCTATAGAAGCTAGGGTTTAGGGAACCTACGAGCTTTGTATATCGAATATTAGAGTTTTTAGATTGAGTTTGTGGACCCCTTTCACGCTGGAGGAGGCTCTGTATTTTTAGAGATAGGACAGACCTGGCGCCACTCCTAGAGATAGGACAAACCTGGCGCCATTAGGAGTGGCGCCAGGCCAATTCTTGGCTTGGCACCACTACTAGTGGTGCCAGCCAGTTTGGAAAGTTTATTAAGTCGGAAAGCAACTAACTAGAAAGCAATTTTGGGCGCCTGTACTAGTGACTAGTATGCAATTTTTAGCCTAGCTTCACTAGGAGTGACTCCGGAAAGTCCGGGAATGATTTAAGAGACTGAGAATGACCCGGAAGGCTAGAAAAAGGGTAGAAACACTTAGAACAGTGTCCCAGGGGTATTTGACTTAAAAAATGAGGATAGGATGTGTCGAAAAGGTTGACCGGGCCTTTAGGGGCAAAACGGTCAACTGGATCGGGAAGCTACCGGGACAGACTCGGAATCTTCTGGAAAAAGACTGAAAATTTGAAAACATTATTCAGAATGTTCCCAAAGGTTGCCAATTTGATACCTAGGGCAAAACGGTCATTTTGCACCGGGTTTGCCGGAACTGACTCGGAATGATCCAGAAAGGTAAAGGAAGGTTGAGAATACTATAAGGAGCAATCTCAGGAGATTACCAGCTTGATACCCAGAGCCGGTGTGATTCCCGGAGCGTTCGGATGCCTAGGGGCGAAATGGTCTTCTTAATCAAAAAGTCTCAAAATTGGCCCGAAATTGACTAGAAAGCACCTAATCATGCCGGATTGCTTTTAAGACAATCTTCGAAGGTTGGACTTACCGTTCTGAGGACTCAGGTGTGTTCTCAAGAAACGTGCCAGAAAAGTGACACTAGGGGCAGTTTGGTCATTTTTCACCAAAGTGGGCTAGCAGGCATCGATGTTGACTTGGGTTTTGAGTGTTTCCGCCACTCTGACTACGATTGCGTGATTGAAATTGGAATTGGAATTGGAAAAGGGGACTTACCCTCTTCGGAAAGACGTGCCTAATTTGGAATAGATTTACCGTCTCGAGAAATCAATTGTCTCGAGAGAAGGATTGGAATTGGAATTGGAAAAGGGGACTTACCGTCTTCGGAAAGACTTGCCTGATGGAGTAGAGTTACCGTCTCAAGGAATCAACTGTCTTAAGAGTCGAATTGGAATTGGAAAAGGAATTGGAAAGGACAATGCCCCTAAGGGCATTTTGGCCATTTTGCCTCTATTTGGGCCTAGCGGGCCCGTGAAGGGATCGATAGATGGGATTAGACTTTGAGAGTTGGTTTTGATTGGAATACGTCCATATCGACTTGAGTACAAGTCTGGACGAACTGTAGACAGCCGAGCGGTCAAAAATGGGGTGCTTACAGCTGCCCCTATTTTTCTGTCTTTGATTGTCAAAGAAAGAAAACAATAAAGTAAGAGTCTCATGTTGATCGCGTGGCAGTCGGAGGGACGGACTTTGGGAATTTTTTGACAACAGGGGTCGAAAATGGATATCGGGCCAAAAAGGCCTTCGAAAATGAGATTTGGTGGGAAAAAGGGCAAAGCTGCCTAGATTTTGCAACTGACGCCACTACCAAGGGCATCGTTGGCAGAAAATGCTTGGCGCCTCTGCTAGTGGCGCCAGGCTTGGAGTTAAAACCAAAAAAATTCTGATTCGAACAGTTGCAATATTTTGGAGAGTTTGTGGAGAACCGAGAGTCTTTGCGTGGAAATCGGCTTGAATCTTAAAGGGGCACCTTTTAGGGATCACGAGTTATTGCCAGAAGGAGACCACGTCACCAGAAAAGTCACCGGAAGAGAAGATTTTGCAGTAGAACTCCAAAAAGTGAGTTTTCAAATCTTTGTTGATTTTGATGTGTAGAACTTTGTTTGAATCATGTGAATAGTGGAATTTGATGTTTTGATATGTTTTGATTGTTATGGTGATGTTAGTTTTTGCATTTTGGTGCTTGTTTGATTAAATTTGAGTGATTTTACGTGATTATGTGAAGAGGATTTTCTGCAAGAATTGGGGATTTGTTCCTACAGGCTTGGGCATTCGGTTTTTTAGCTAAATTTTTGTGCAATGTGCCTTAAAAAAATAGGATTAATAACCATATGAAGTTTTGTGATTTTTTTAAAACTTTGTGAATTTTTGATTTTTTGAAAAATAGGAAAATACTTTTAAAAAATTAGAAAAATTAAGAAAACTTGGGAGATTGATGAAATTCTTAGAGTTTGAAATTTGGAAAAATATTGAAATATTTTACAAAACATTTGAGATGATTTTGAGAAATTTTAGGACATTTTTTTTAAATCATTAATTTATTTGAAAAATAAAACGTGTGTTTTGAAAATTTCGAAAAACAAAAAAGTGTGCGGGTGCTGATGTCATGTAATTGTAACGTTGTGAAGTGCATAGTTTGTATTTTGTGTTGATGTTGTGGGTATTGTAGGAACCATTTTTCAATAAAATTCTGCCGAAATTTTTAGAAATTAGGGAAAGAGTTGGAAAATGTTTAGAAATAAAATCTTTTTAAAGGAAAAAGATAGAAAACCCTTGAGATTTGACTTGAAGTTGGAAAATTAAAAGGTGTAGAAAATTCGTGTTAACTTGTCATGTGAAATTATTATTTTTTTATCTTTTTGTTTGTATATTTTGTTTTACTTTATTATGTTATTATGCGTCTGCATGTGCAGTACATTAACTCCTCTTACCTTGGCTTACCTTTTCAGGATGGCAGACGCGATTTTGATTCGACTGAGAGCTTGGCACGACAGTTACCCTCCGGATAAGTAGGATATCTTTCGCCGGTTCTTTGATTGTATAGCTTCTCTCCTATCGGTGTAGCTCATTTTCGGCAGTGGTTACCTTCTGGTTGCCTGACTTGTCTTTTTTCCGTTTTGGGGGATGTGAGCCTGCCCCTACTCCCCATGAGCATGGCTTCCTCCTAGGTCTTCGAGATGGTTCGGCTAACATTATCAGTCCTACTTTTCCTGATGGTTGCGTCACAATTGTTTCTTCTCAGCTTGGGCTCCAATGTGCGGCATTTTCTTCTAATTTGCTGCCCCGGTTTCCTTACATCCCAGCAAAGTTCTTGTTTCTCTCATTTTGAGATTGCAATGGATAGGGGATTGGCATACTCCTGAAGATTGATCCATTTTTCCATGGTAGCCATAGCTCTGCATCTCCGAAACTTGTTGATGTTTCCACCGGGGGGGATGACTTGGTCAACTGTCGATTATGTGCACTGCTTGTCAAGATTCATGAGGGGCATTCCTATGCTCCTATGGTTGTGGGAGAGACCTTCGTGAGCCTTACCAGACTCCAGCTGGGGGTTGATGCTCATTTTCGAGAATATGCTTCATTATTCCAGCTTTGCGCAATCAGACACCTATTCGTTACTCCCCTTTTTCAGCATACATGGTATCTTGAGTCAGGACTCATTTAATTGGGGAGGTCGAGGGTGGGTCATTGCCCCATTCTCTATTTCTAGTCGATCATGAAAATTTGAGCTTTCTGAGGTGTGTAACGGCGCTATAGATGTCTAAGTGGTGGCTTTAGCTCCTTTTTGCATTTTGCCTTGTTCCCTGTTTCTTATTTGAGAGAGAAGGAAAGACATATAGTTAGTTTTTGTACAAAAACAGTTTACTTATGCTAGTTCTAAAGATGCACAGGTAAAGGGGTGAATGCATGTTATACCCCTTTTTTATTTTTATGAATGCATATGGAATTAGATGTATAACTTATTTTGCATGTCCTACTTTTATATATATATATATATTTTATGAATGCACAGGTTCATACAGAAATGGAGTTTAATCCATGTTATACTTTTTGGATGAATGTACATATAGGAATGGAATGCCATACTTTTGATGAATGCATGAATATATACAAACTACATAAGAATTTAAATGGATGTACAGGTTATACACGTCATGGATGCCTAATACTACATGTATATAAGCTATTTACAAAGAATGTCCCAAGATTGCCCCAGGGCCCATACTCTCAAGATTCTGTTTCCTTTCCAGGATTCTGCCCCATTTTGTTTTGTCCCATTCTCATCGGGGTGTGATAGCATGTGCACCATTCTCTAGGGATCTTGACCTTTTAGGTTTGCTATCCTATCCCTACTTTCTACAGGGTTACTGTTTGGGATTTTTCTGATCTCACTTGGTTTTCTCTCTCAGATCTCTAAAATGCCACCATGGCTTGAGCAACAACTCGCATGCCCTTTGCAGAGCGATAAATAGCTAAGCCATCATTCCGAAAAGACTTCTTTTAGGACCGTAATGTACGTTGGGTTTAGGGGTTGTAAGAAACTAAGATATATTTAGGCTCAAATATCTTCTTTTAGTGGGTTGCTTAAACCAAAACCATCTGAGCACACCTTGGAGCATGAGATTGCCCATTGCATTCCCTTCCAATTCTCCTTTCTTGTCCTAGTTATCTTGGTATTGTTCAGGCTTATCTGGACTAAGCAATTTTTTTAGATCAAAGAGGACTTTTATTTGGATTGTAACATAGGCTAGGTTGAGGGGTTTGTGAATGAAAAGAGTAGAAAGGCTCAAACATTATCACTTGTGGGGTTTTAAAAGGCCAATGATCACCTTTGGCAACTTAACTTCCATTCACTGCTTTCTTCTTTCCTTCATACTCTTGTTATTCTTCTAGATCGCTTTCTGCCTTCTAATTTAAGATCCTTTTTTCATTAAGAAATTTATTGCTAAGTCAACTTTTGGAGATGCCAACTTTTTCATTTATATGTTGGGATGACAGTATCTTCTTTTAAAGATCCCCACGAACACAATATCCTCTTTACTAGAGACGCCTTTGACGCCATAACTTCTTGAAGATCACTAGTTTCATCGTTGCTCATCATATCTTTTTGAAAATCACCCTTTTCATCATTGCGCATTATATCTTCTTGGAAATCACCATTTTCATCATTGCTCATTGTATCTTCTTGGAAATCACCCTTTTCATCATTACTTGTTAATTCTTACTTATGATTTTTGCCTTAACCCAGTATGGGCGGTGATCATCTGGTCGGTTTTCTTGAGGAAAGTAACCGGCTTTACAAAGGGATTTGTTTGTGTATGGTAGAAGAAATGAGGGCCTTTCATCACTTCAAATTAAATTGCTTAGTCCATAAAGCCTTTATACAAAATTTAGACAATGTTCCTTAAAAAATGGTGTGTTTCTACCGAAACAACTACTCTGTGCTTACCCCAGTGTGGGGGATGGTTATAGGTTTGGGGATATCTGAAAAGAGATCACTAACGGCTCTAGTGGGATAAGCAAAGGATAGTGTTTATTTAGGGTAAATAGAACAATGGCTCCTCATCATTTTGAGTACTCGGCTGCCCATTGCTTAGCCAGGATATCATGCAAGTGTCGCCTCATCAATGAACTCCACACTATCTCCTTCCTATCTCTCTAAAGTTTTAACCCCCCCCCCCCCTTCTTTGAATGGGTTGCCCATGCTATCCCATCTTTCAAGTCGAGTCATTTACCAAATGGGGAAGAAACCCTAAATGTGACAATCGTCCACAAGAGTATGAAACAAAGGGGATAAACTGGGAACTACCTATTTTTATTTAAAAACATGATTACATGACATATAGTGTTCATTTAAATAAGATATGCAAGAAATAGAAAGATAAAAGGGAAACAAATGAATTTTATGAAAACCTCCATTTTCTAGTGGACCTCTTGGTGGGAACCCCTAACAAGGTTTTGAAACTGTGCCGACTACTTTGCTATTTCATTCCCCGGGTATATCACCAAATGATGGAGGATGAATTGATGGATCTTTTGCGATGTTCGGCATGCATTTAGCAGTTAAGAGATTCTTTTATAGCAATGCATGGGTTTGATAGGACTTTGTAAATGGTGAAGCCTTCTCTGCTTGAAGTCTTCCTCTACATGGATGGTGATTGTCATGGCATGGTGTGGAGGAAATGTCTTGTAGACGGATGGTTAGTCCTTCTTGCTCCTTAACGTATGCTTGGTCTCTTCTAACAACTTGGCTTGTCCTTCCATGAGTTTAAATCAAGTGGAGTGCTAAAGGGATTTCATGAATTTGGTAGTGCTTTTTAACCTAGAAAAAGAAAAAGAAAAACAGAACGAATCAGCATGTGGAGTTAGAGATTCTATGCAATGCATGTCCTATAAAGGTCCTTTCTTTGAGGGAGTCAAGGAGTGATGACAAATCCATTTTGGAGGTGGGGGTTTTGCCCCTATTATGCAATATAATACCTCTTTGGCATGGGCCGGTTGATGATTCCCTATTTGGGCAATCCTGCCTCCACAGATAGAGAGGGATTTGGGCCCCTCATGAGATATAGTTCTATGCATGCTACGAATTCTTAGGGTTTAAGAACCCTTAGGAGCTTTGTTAGGTTCGATTAATATGAGATTGGATTGCTCCTTTCTCTCTACGGTTGATTAGATGCATGAGAATGAAATGACTTGAGTTTCTTGGAACTCTTGTCTTTGAATGGATATGGGTGCATGAGCATAATAAAAGTAAAAATGTGAGCAATATAATAACAATAAATGAATGGTTTAGAAAAACCCCCTTCTTGTCTTGCTTCTGTCTTCAGTTCTCTGGGTGCTTGGAGATGAGGAGGGAGGAGGACAGAAGACAAAAACAAAAGAGAAGTTAGTGCCTTGATTTGAAAATTTTTATGCAATGCATGTCCTAGAGGTGCCCCTACTCAAAGGGGAGACTATACATGATGCATTGGCTCACTTTTGGAGATAGGGGATTTACCCCTGTGTGCAGATACCTTACTGTCGAGCGGGAACCTTCATCCATTCATACAATCCTCCCTCAATTCATTCGCAAAAATAAAGAAGTACATTGAACTTTGGGTTTAAGATACAAGAGAATTGAAATACATTTAAACAGGGGGAGGGGAGCATTTTCCTTGGGACTTCCACCTATCTAGTTTTACAAAGGGAAAACCTAAACTACTCTAGAGTCTTCGGATTCGCCTTCGTTGGATTTGATGTCGAGGAGGTTGCTGAGAGACCTTGTTAATCGATTACCCCTTGTCTTCTTGGCAATCCTATCTCCGTGAGCATAGAGGGGCTGGGGCCCCTCTTATGGAATGGATTGGTATGTATGCTATGAGTCCTTGGGGTTACATGGGAACTCTTAGGGTTTGGGTAGGTTTAATGCAAGGGAGAGTGACCTTGGCGTCACTCTCAGTGGGTTGATCGTATGCATGAGGATGCAGTGACTTGAGTTACTTGGAACTCTTGTCTTGACATAGAATATGGAATGCATGAAAATGGAGGCATAGAATATAAGGAGAGAAAATACAGTTGAAGTAAACATGTATGCTTGAACAGTTAGACAGGCATTACAAGAGTATGAATACAGTCATTATAACAATAGAAATAAGCAGGTATAAATGAAAGTAAGAACAATCGCCCTTTCCTCTATGGTTTTGGAAAACGGTGCGCGTGTCTTAAATCCGGCAGAGGTTCGAATATGCATGGTGTCTATATAAGTATGAGGTTGAGGGTTGACTAATGCGTCCTAAAAAGGCTCGGTCCCTGGATTTTCAAACCTAGGCCCACTCCTTGAGGTGGTGCCATGATCGGTTGGTGATCCGAGCGGGGGAACCATCAAAAGGCCGTAGGCGAAGAAACTGACACAGCATCTTGCTTAGAACCAATATACCATTCATCCTGTTCATCATATTCATACATGGCAGTTAATAAAATTTAAACAAAATGTGTACCTACAAAATAAAGATGCAAGAGTTAGTATGTGGATGGCAAACTTAATACAAGATAATATGAACAAATGCATGTTTTTTGAAAACAATTTTGAAAATTTGGTTTTGAAGATTTAAAGTGAATAGGATTGAACCAAGTCAATTGAAGACTCTACATGGGTGAAGGGTAAAGAGACATGACTACGGCCTAACCCTCTAAGTGTCCCTAGCGGAGTGGCCAGCTGTCGTGCTCAGATTTTTCGCACTCGAGGAATACACACACAAGCGGGAAAAACACTGTACTCTCTCATTAGAACTCACCCTCCTAGAAGAATGAGTGTGACTAGGTTTGAATTGAAAATTGATTTGAATAAAGGGCTTTAGAAAATATTTGGAGTCGCCACCTAACTTGATTAAGGTGAGTTAGGTCACCTAAAAACTAAGCATAATCCGAAAACTACACTTAGGGTTTTTGGAAAAGGGTTTTTGAAAATACCACCTCAAGAGAGGGTTTTTAGGAAAACAGGTTGTTTGGCAACCTTTAGAAAACATTTAGGCCTTTTTAGAAAAATAACTCCTTTCTTAGTCTTTGAAATCAGTGATCCTAGGTTCGGAGGTTGGTTACGTGTAGGGAAGACGTACTAAGCCATCACCCTACCCCGCCTTTTTGGTACCTACATGTCTATTTATCCTAGATTCACCTATGAGAGTCTTCAACTAACTAAATATTCAATCCTATCCACTTTGAAAAAGAATGTTTAAAAAGATAAGATGCATGATATACAAATGCAAGAGGAAGGTTTGATTTGAAAATAAATTGATTTGATTTTAGAAAAGATTTGAAAAGATAGATTTGGAATCGGAAAGTTTTAGAATTTTGAAATTGAGATTTCAAAATAGATTTTTGGAATTGGAAATTTGAAAATAGATTGGAGATTTGAAAAGATTTTGTGGAAATAGAAACTTGAAAAATGTTGTGACCGCACCCATGAGGGTTGCCTACGTATCCTTTTGGAGGAATCAGGTCAGTTGTAGTTCAGATCGGAGTCCGATAAAAAATAGAAGGTTTGATTTGAAAAAGAAATTGAATTAGAATTTAGAATAGAAGATTAGAAATTGGAGTTTAGAATTTTGGAATTAAAAAGATTGGATTTTGGTTTGAAAAGATAGAACTTGGAAGAAAGATTTAGACTTGTTTTAGAAAGATGGAGGTTTAGGAAACCTAGACTTAGGAAAGAGAGAAAAGAAGGATTGGAATTGACTTGCAAAGATTTTAGAAAAGATTTGACTCGAGTGTTGAACTTGGAAGATTAGGAAAAATTGGATTTAGGAAGGGTTCGAATTAGGAAAGTTTCGTTTTAGGAAAGTGTCATTTTAGAAAAACTTTGGTTTAAGAAAGTTTCATTTTAGGAAAGTTTTGGTTTAGGAAAGGTTTCGAATTAGGAAAGTTTTGAAAAAGGAATGATTTCACTTTACGAAAATTTCAATTAAGGAAAGTTTTAACTTCAGAAAGTTTTGAATTTAGAAAATTTTCAAAATAGGAAAGTTTTGGATTTGGAATGTTTTGAAATAGGGAAGTTTTGAAAGTAAGAAAGTTTTGAGTTTAGAAAGTTTTAGATTTGGAAAGATTTGAAGTTTAGGAAAGTTTAGAATTTGGAAAGATTTGGGTTTAGAAAACTTCGAATTTAAAAAGTTTTAGAGTTTGAGTTTTAGAAAATATTGAGATTAGGAAAGGTTGAGTTTACGAAAGATTTGAAAATTTAGATTTGGAAGTTAAGATTTGGAAATGATTGAATTAGGAAAGATATGGAAGTTGAGTTTTAAAATTTAGGAAAGATTTTTATGTTCAAGTTTTGGAAACTTAAGATTTAGGAAAGTAAAACATTAGGAAGGATTTGAATTAAGAAAGATTTAGACTAGGAAGGGTCAAGATTCCTATTTCCTAAAACAATGGATTAGATTTTATTTCTAAAAGAGAAGGTTTGATTTTGTTTCCAAAAACGGAGAATTGGATCTAGTTTCCTAAACGGGAAGAATGGATTTGGTTTCCTAAAAGGAAGATAGAAATTGGTTTCCTAAAGGGAAGGGAAGTTTTAGAAACCCTAGATTTGGAAGACTATAGTTTTGATGTAGAAAGTAGGTTCTGCAAATATGTATAGTTTTGATGTAAAAAGGGAAATTTTGAAAACCTAGGTTTTAAGGCAAGGCTGAAAACTATGTTATCGGAAAGAAAATTAGGGTTTCCTAATTGTGGGTTCTAGGGCTTGACTTGGGCACCAAGAAAAAGGATTTTTGGAAAGTGAGTTTTTTAGAAACGAAGATTTTTGGAAAAAAAAAAAAACCTAGAGAGAAGTTTCTAGAAGATGAGTTTTGAAAAGAAAGTTTTTGGAAATATTTTTGGAGAGAGTTTTTCTAGGAAGAAGGCCTAGAGAGCATTTTTAGAAAGTGAACTTTGAAGAGAGCGTTTTGGAAAGGAGTTTAAAAATGGAGTTTTGAAAAATAGATTTTTGGAAAGAGTTTTTGAAAACAATTTTGAAAAGGAAATTGAAGAAAGTTTATGAAAAGCATGTTGGAAAAGAGATTTTTAGAGGGAGAGATATGAAAAGAGAGCTTTTAGAAAGTTTATAAAAATATCTCACTTTCCTAAAGCGATTCTAACCGTAAGAAGGATAGAACCACTTTAAGAAAATGGTTTTAAAAACAACAAGATTTGAAAATATGGACCATAAAAGTCACTTTAAATGTAACACTTTCCTAAAACGACTATAGTCATGGAAAGGCTAGAATCACCTTAGGACTGTGATTTTGAAAACAAGTTTTGAAAAAAGAGATTTTGATGCAATTTTGAAAACAAGTTCAATGCAAGTTTTGAAAACGAGTTTAAAAATAATTTTTGGAATAATGCAAGATAATGATATGCACAATGCAAATTGGGGTCGTGAACATACAAGGTTAAGGTTTCACCACATAATCAATCGGGCCGAACCCATGTGGTCTCCGGTTAGACTAAAAGAAAGCCCCTAACACGGTGACCCTCTAATAGCCTAATCCTACACATGGACTGGGAATCCCCTTGTTTCAAGTATGCAAAGAAAGCTGGGAAGAAGATGAGGGATTAAAATAGAGAAAATCCAAGTGGGTTAGGAGAGAAAAGAGAGAGGGGGAAGTGCAGAAACTTAAAATGAAAGCCTACCTTGTCTTTTTTATTTTACTTGGCTTTGCGCGCCTCTCCTTTCTTCGGCCTTCGTCTTGATCTTCATCTTCAATCTTCAAGAGTTTATCTTCAATCTTCAGGGCTTCAGTTTGCAACACTTCAAGTCTTCAAAGGAGGCTTAGGGCTAGTGTATAAGTGTATAGGGGTGTATGGGAGTGTATAGGAGGCTAGGGTTTGGAAAACCTACAGAAGCTAGGGTTTAGGGAACCTACGAGCTCTATATATCGAATATTAGGGTTTTTAGATTGAGTTTGTGGACCCCTTTCACGCTGGAGAAGGCTCTGTATTTATAGTGATAGGACAAACTTGGCGCCTGTTGCAGTGGCGCTAGGGCAAAATTCCTCTTGGCACCACTAGGAGTGGTGCCAAGCCATTTATTGGCTTGGCGCCACTACTAGTGGTGCCAGCTAGTTAGGAAAGTTTATTAAGTCAGCAAACAACGTATCTTTGACAGATTTGGGCATCTGTACTAGTGACTACCATACAATTTTTAGCCTGACTTCACTAGGAGTGACTCCGAAAATTCTGGGAATGATTTAAGAGACCGCGAATAACCCGAAAGGCCAGAAAAAGGGTAGGAACACTTAGAACAGTGTCCCGGAGGTATTTGACTTGAAAAATGAGGATAGGATGTGTCGGAAAGGTTGACCGGGCCTTTAGGGGCAAAATGGTCAACTAGATCGGGAAGCTGCCGAGACGGACCAGGAATGTCCTGGAAAAAGACTAAAATTTGGAAAAATTATTTAGAATGGTCCCAAAGGTTGCCGGTTTGATACTCAAAGCCGGTGTGGTCGGAAAAGGGGACCGGCCCACTAGGGGCAAAATAGTCATTTTGCACAGGGTTTGCCGGAACTAACTCAGAATGATCCGGAAAGAAAAAGCAAGGTTGCGAATACTATAAGAAGCAATCTCAAGAAATTACTGGCTTGATACCCAGATCCGGTGTGGTTCCCGGAGCGTTCGGATGCCTAAGAGCAAAATGGTCATCTTGACCAGAAAGTCTTGAAATTGGCCCGAAACTGACTAGAATGCACCTAATCATGCTGAATTGCTTTTAAGACAATCTTGGAAGGTTGGACTTACCATTTTGACGACTCAGGTGTGTTCTCGAGAAATCTGCCGAAAAAGTGGCCCTAGGGGCAGTTTGGTCATTTTTCATCGAAGTGGGCTAGCAAGCACCGGTGTTGACCTAGGTTTTGAGTGTTTCTGCCACTCTAACAGTGGTCGCTTGATACAAGGGTTTGTTGGCAATTCCCTATATCGACCTGTTTACGAGTATTTCCGCTACTCTGACGGTTCGAGATCATTCCTAAGACTGTCTGATCTTGGGAAGCTGCTAAAGGGACTTAGCGCTTGAGAATTAAATTTCTCGAAAGGCGTGCCTAAACGGACATTTCTACATTGGCAGGCTAGCAGGCGCCAAAGGTGAACCGTTCTACCATCTAGGGGACTTGGGGTCTCGTCTCGGTCGACAGGTTTAAAGGGACTTACCGTTCCGAAGAGATTTTATTTGGAAAACGTGCCAGATTACTGTCTCGAGGAATCAACTGTCTCGAGAGAGGGAATAGAATTGGAATTGGAATTAGAAAAGGGGACTTACCGTCTTTGGAAGACGTACCTGATTTGGAATAGATTTACCGTCTCAAGGAATCAATTGTCTCAAGAAAGGGATTGGAATTGGAATTGGAAAAGGGGACTTACCGTCTTCGGAAAGACGTGCCTGATGGAGTAGAGTTACCGTCTCGAGGAATCAACTGTCTCGAGAGTGGAATTGGAATTGGAAAAGAATTGGAAAGGACAATGCCCCTAAGGGCATTTTGGTCATTTTGCCTTTATTTGGGCCTAGTGGGCCCGCGAAGCGATGGATAGACGAGATTCCACTTGGATTCGACTTATAGAGTTGGTTTCGATTGGAATACGTCCATATTGACTTGAGTACAAGTCTGGATGGACCGTACACTGCCGAGCAGTCAAAAATGGGGTGCTTACAATGAAGAAGGCTAATGTCAGGACGATCAATTCTACCATCTTAACGATCATAGTCATGGAGGCGAAGTTATTGGCATTATCGTTAGGATGCTAATTCTACCGTCCTGGCGCTGGGTTTTGTAACTGAATTATACATAGATTTCTGTATCTATTTTGGCTAGCCATATGGGCTGTTAAAGGCAGAGTATGACATTTTTGTAGATATAGAGAGTTCTTTCGAGGGTTTTTAAAAGTTAGTTTTTAGAGGGAGAAAGTCTTAGACTCTTAGTTTTTGTATTTTCCTTTATCTTCGTTGCACTTTCTTGCATTTTCTTAGAAGCCAAACACTCAATTATAGTAATCAAATTCCAAATCTAATGTTCTTAATATTCTCTATCATCTTCTACATGCTTGTCTTTATGGAGATGGTCAACTAATCTTCTCAGTTGGATGCAGTTGTGAATATTCATCAAGGATTGCATGGGATTTGAAGGGAAGTTTATGATCTTAATTGAGTATCTTCAGATTTGTTTCTTCTTCATTAATTTGAGTAGATTCTCACTTAAAACACTAGGGATTATAATCATGGTCTTTGAACTTGTAATTTTCTCTCTAGGAACTTCTATTTCTTTTTGAATTTAACTCTAATTATAGAAGAATTTAAGGATTTCAAAGCCATATCTTCCGAATCAAGGCTCCAAGAAAGGGATCTTTGATTTGAGTGAATTGGACTCTCTACAACTCCGATTGTATGATTTGATGGATTGAATCAATTGTGTCCAATTTAGTGGTTGTGACAAGTGTAAATAGGGGTCAGACTTAGCAGCATTCATGTATTCTCTCATAGATCGAAAAGGGGTTACGAGCGCATCCCTTGTACCATGCATGCTCCAATAATTATTCATAAATAAAATTAATTCAAACCACCAAATCGCCAAACAATAAACCACTAGTTAACAATTTTTAAAATCACCAATCTTTCAATTCTCCATAAAATATACCACCAATTAACAAAAATCACCACTCTAACCTAATAAAAAAAATAAAATAGTTAAAATAATTGCTCAAAAATAAAAGATGAAATGAAGTTACCTAAGTGAACTATTGAGTCTCCTCGTGGTTGTAGAATGATGGTAAAATGCTTCTGTTGAACTATAATTACCAAAGCTCGTCCACAAATGCTAGAGCGTTCAAACAATTACAACCAGTAAAAGGCTATTCAAACTCCTAGGACTGTTAGAGGGTCATTCGAACTGCCATTTGAACAGCCTTAAAAAGCATTTGAACGGTTCTTCTGGTGGCATATCTAAATAGCTCTCTAAAAGTCACATGAAATTAATATATTTTGAACCCTAGTAGCACTTCTGGTTTGCGTGATATGACCTTCCAAAATTTTAGCTTTACGTTCTTCAATAACTTGTACCATAGCTTCAGTAGCTTGTACTCTGACAACATCCTCTTGAAACTTATGCCCGAATTGCATCCGAAGTCCTCCAATTTAAGCTCAAAACCTATACAAGACAAAAAAAAAACTTAATTAATTCTAAAATATAATTAAAAAGGCATATAAAATTCTAAACTAAGGCTAACAAAGCACAAGTTAAGGTCTTATAATTATACTTGTGCAACACAATCAGATTGCTCTTTTGTGTTTTATGCATTTATTGCTATGATGAGCTTTCCATTGTGAGGACCTTGTGTGTTCATTTTTCATATGAGAGTATGTCCAGTAATGTTTGGATCGAGACTTAAAGAATGTGATTGTGTGAGTGTGTTACATTTTAATTATATTGCAATGTTTCATCATACACTCACTTGAAGCTCTCTTTTGTATGTATTGTTGCGTATTCTTGCATGTGTTAAGAGTGGTATCTAATGTCGACTTGAGTTTGATTATGCATTCTCTTCTTATTCTTATCCCTAATTACATTTCACAAATGGATATTTGTGGGTATCATCTTTGGAAACTCTCACGAGACACCACTCGTCTACTAGGGGTAACTTAGGGGTTTAAAGGCTTGATGCATATACTAAATGTATACGAGACTCGTACAAAAGTTGAGATTATCTCTTTGTTTATAGTATATTTGTAAGCACCCTTTTTTTGCCCGCTTGGCAATTTTCGGCCTGACTAGGCTCACTTTCACACATCACATGCATATTCAGACTCTAACTCGACTTTTAAACTCCAATTTAGTCCACCGGTTGCTTCTCGGGCCCATAGGGCCCACTTAAAGCTAAATGACCATTTTGCCCCTAGGCATTCGAGCTCCCCGAGAACCACACCGGCTCTGGGTGTCAAACCGGTAACCTCTCGGGGATGCTTTTGATAGTATCCCCGGCATTCCATTACTTTTCCTGATAATTCCGAGTCAGTTCTGGCAAACCTGACTCAAAAATATCCGTTTCGCCCCTGATGGGCCAGTCACTTTTTCAAACCACACCGGCTCTGGGTATCAAACTGGTCACCTCCTGGAACATTCTAGATAATGTTTCCAAGTCTCGAGTCCTCTTTCGGGATATTCCGAGTCCATCCCGACAGCTTTTCGGCCCGATTGACCATTTTGCCTCTAATGGCCTAGTCAACTCCTCCAACACATCTTGACATCATTCTTCAAGTCTACTATCCCCGAGAAACTACTCTAAGGGTTCATGTCCCTTTCCGGCCTTCTGGGCCATTCTCGACCCTTTAAATCATTCCCAGACTTTCCAAAGTCACTCCTAGTGAAGCTAGGCTAAATATTACATGGTAGTCACTAGTACAGGCGCCCAAATCTTCTTAAGATACGTTGCTTGCCAACCTTAAAACTTTCCTAAATGGCTGGTGCCACTGCCAAATTTTGGCCGACGCCACTGTAAGCACCCCATTTTTTACCGCTCGGCAGTCTACACTCCGTCCAGACTTGTTTTCAAGTCATTGTGGGCATATTCCAATCGAAACCAATTCTCTAGATCCAAATTCCTTCTCTCCATCGCTTCGCTGGCCTGTCGAGCCCAAATAGAGGCAAAATGACCAAAATGCCTTTAGGGGCATTGTCCTTTCCAAAATCTTTTCAATCCCACTCTTGAGACAGTTTATTCCTCAAGACGGTTCCAATCCAGGCACGTCTCTTCGGAGGTGATAAGTCCCCTTTTCCAATCCCACTCTCGAGACAATTTATTCCTCGAGACGGTTCCAATCCAGGCACGTCTCTTCAGAGATGGTAAGACCCCTTTCGAATCTCACTCTCGAGACAGTTTATTCCTCGAGATGGTTCCAATCCAGGCACGTCTCTTCGGAGACGATAAGTCCCCTTTCCAATCCCACTCTCGAGACAGTTTATTCCTCGAGACGGCTTCAACTCAGGCACATCTCTTTGGAGACGGTAAGACCCCTTTCCAACCCCACTCTCGAGATAGTTTATTCCTTGAGACGGTTCCAATTCAGGCACTTCTCTTCGGAGACGGTAAGACCCCTTCCTAATCCCACTCTCGAGACAGTTTATTCCTCGAGACGGTTCCAATCCAGGCACGTCTCTTCGGAGACGGTAAGTCCCTTTTCCAATCCCTCTCTCAAGACAGTTTATTCCTCGAGACGGTTCGAGCAGCGAAACTACTTACAAAACTGTTAGAGTAGCGAAAATACTCACAAATAGGTCGATATAGGGAATTGGCAACAAACCCCTGTATCACGACGACCGCCGTTGGAGTGGTGGAAACACTCAAAACCTAAGTCAACGCCAGTGTCTGTTAGCCCACTTTGCTGAAAAATGACCAAACTGTCCTTTGGACATTTTTTGAGACTTTCCGGTCAAGATGACCATTTTGCCCCTAGGCATCCGAATGCCCCGGGAACCACACCGGCTCTGGGTATCAAACCGGTAATGTCTCGAGAATACTTTTTATAGTGTTCTCAACCTTCCTTTACCTTTCCAGACCATTCCGAGTTAGTTCCGGCCAACCCGGTACAAAATGACCGTTTTGCCCCTAGAGGGCCGGCCTCCTTCTTCGATCACACCAGTTCTGGGTATCAAACCGGTAATGTCCCGAGAATACTTTTTATAGTTTTCTCAACCTTCCTTTACCTTTCCAGACCATTCCGAGTCAGTTCCGGCAAACCCGGTTCAAAATGACCGTTTTACCCCTGGTAAGCCGGTCTCCTTTTCCGACCACGCCGGCTCTGGGAATCAAACCGGCAACCTCCGGGAACATTCTAAATAATGTTTTCAGTTCCCAAGTCTTCTTCTGGGACAATCCGAGTTCGCCCCGGCAGCTTCCTAGTCCAATTGACCGTTTTGCCCCTAAGGACCCGGTCAACCTTTTCGACACATCTTATCCTCGCTTTTCAAGTCAAATACCTTCAGGACACTATCTTAAGTGTTCCTGCTCCTTTCTGGCCTTCCGGGTCATTCCCGGCTCCTTCAAATCATTCTCGGACTTTCCGGAGTCACTCTTAGTGAAGCCAGGCTAAAAGTTGCATGGTAGTCACTAGTACAGGCGCCCAAATCTAGTCAAAGATACGTTGTTTGCCGACTTATAAAGTTTCCTAAGTAGCTGGCGCCACTAGTAGTGTCGCCAAAAGCAATTTTGCCCTAGCGCTACTGCAACAGGCGCCAAGTTTGTCCAACTTCTATAAATACATAGCCTCATTCAACGTGAAAGGGGTCTGTAAACTTAACCTAAAAATCCTATATTTCGATATACAGAGCTCGAGCACCTCCTAAACCCTAGTTTCCCTAGGTTTTCCAAACCCTAGTCACCCTACACAAACCCTAGCCTCCTATACACTTATACACTCCCCCATACACTCATACACTAGCCTTCAACCATCCTTTGAAGACTTGAAGAGCTGCCATCTAAAGCTTGAAGACAATCCTTGAAGGTTGAAAAAGAAGATCAAGACGAAGACCGAAGATTGAAGACAAGCAAGGCGCGCAAAATAAAGAAGACATACGGTAGGTTTTCTATTTAAATTTTCGTACTTCCCCCCTCTCTCTTCTCTCTCCTAACCCACTTGGGTTTTCTCTATTTTAATCCCCCATCTCTTTCCCCCCCTTTCTTTGCATGCTTGAAACAAGGGGATTCTCGGTCCATGTGTAGGATTGGGCTATTGGAGAGTCACTGTGTCGGGGGTTTTCTTCTAGCCTAACCAGAGACCACGTGGGTCCGGCCCCCTTGATTATGTGGTGAGCCTTAGCCTTGTATGTTCACGACCCCAAACTGCATTGTGCATATCATAGTATTGCATCTTTCAAAATTCGTTTTCATACTCGTTTTCAAAACCGTTTTCAAACTTGTTTTCAAAATTACATCAAAATCTCTTTTTCAAAAACTTGTTTTCAAAATCACAATTCTAGGGTGATTTTAGCCTTTCCATGGCTAGGGTTGCTTTAGGAAAGTGTTACATTAAAAGTAACCAATATGGTCCGTATTTTCAAATCTTATTGTTTTCCAAAACCGCTTTCCTAACGTGATTCTAGCCCTCTTATGGTTAGAATTGCTTTAGGAAAGTGAGATATTTTTATACCTTCTAAAAACTCTCTTTTCAAAAAATCCCTCTTCCTAAAAATCTCTTTTTCAACATACTTTCCTAAAACTCTCCTTTCCAAAATTGTTTTCTAAAAACTCCCTCCGAAAGTCTATTTTTTTCAAAGCTTCCTTTTTCAACTCCTTTCCAAAAACTCCCTTTCCTAAAAATTTACTTTCTAAAAACGCTCCCTAAAAATCTTTCTAAAAAACTCTCTTTCCAAAATCTCCCCTCTAGAAACTTCCCTCTAGATTTTCCTTCCAAAAAAAAAACTTGTTTCCTTTCCAAAAACTCTTCCCTCTAGAAACTCCTCCCTAGGATTCCCTTCTAGAAAACGCACTTTCCAAAAAAACTCTTTCCTTAGAGCCCAAGTCAAGCCCTAGAACCCACAATTAGGAAATCCTAAATTTTCTTTCAAAAAACATGGTTTTCAAGCTTTGCCCCAAATCTAGGTTTCCAAAACCTCTTGTTTTCTCATCCAAATTATACATGTTTCCAAAATCTATTTTCTACGTCAAAACTATAATTTTTCAAAACTAGGATTTCTAGAATCTCCCTTTCCAAATCTTTTCCAAATCCTATCTTCCCTTTAGGAAGCCAAATCAAATATTCCTGTTTAGGAAACTAGATCCCACACTCCGTTTTTGGAAACAAAATCAAATCTTTTCTTTTGGAAACCAAATCCAATCCCTTCCTAATCCAAACCTTTCTTAATTCAAATCCATCCTAAACTTCCACTTTTCTAAACCTTAAGTTTCCAAAAACTTGAATAAAAAAGTCCTTCTTAAATTTTAAAATTCAACTTTCAAATCTTTCCTAATTCAACCCTTTCCTAATTCTACCCTCTTTTCAAATCCTAACTTTTCAAACCTAACCTCAAACCTTTCCTAATCTCAAGATTTTCTAGAAAACTTTAAGACTTTCTAAATCTTAAACTTTCTAAATTTCAAATCTTTCCAAGTTCAAAACTGTCTAAATTCAAAACTCTCTTAAGTTAAATCTTTCTAAACCCAAATCTTTCTAAATTCTAAACTTTCCTAAAACTTCAACTCTTTCCAATTTCAAAACTTCCTTGTTCCCAAAGCTTTCTTATTTTCAAAACTTCCTTGTTTTCTAAACTTTTCCACTTTCAAAACTTCCCTTCTTCAAAACATTACAAAATTCAAAACTTTCTTAACTTAAAACTTTCCAAATTCTAAGCCTTTCTTAAACTAAACTTTTCCTAATTCAAAACATTTCTAAATTCAAAACTTTCTGATTTTCAAAACTTTCCTAATCTTAAAACCTTTCCTTTTTCGAAAACTTTCTAAACTCGAAACTTCCCAATTTTCAAAACTTCCTTATTTCAAAAAAATTTCCTAATTTGAAAACTTTCCTAAACCTAAAACTTTCCAAAAATGACACTTTCCTAATTCGAAACTTTCCTAATCTAAATCTTTCCTAAATTTCAAGTTTCCAAATCTTTCAAAATCTTTCCAAATCCAACATTCCAATCTCCTCTTCTAATCTCAAATCAAATCCAGTTTTCAATTCAATTTCTTTCTTCCAATCCAATCTCTCTCTTCAAATCAATCTCTTTTCAATCGGACTCCGGTCCGAACTACGACTGACCTGATTCTCCCAAAGGGATACGTAGGCAACCTTCATAGGTGCGGTCGCAACACTTTTCAAACTTTCAATTCCACCCTCATGGGTGCGGTCACAACATTTTTCAAATCTCAAATTCAAATCTATTTTCAGAATTCCAATTTCAAATTTCTATTTCCAACTTTTCAAACTTTTCAATTTCAATTCCATCTCTTCAAATCTATTTTCAAATCAAATCAATTTCAAATCAATCTTTTTTTCAAATCTATTTTTCAATTCTCTTATCTTGCACTTGCATATCATGCATTATGTTAGTTTCTTTTCAAACATTGTTTTTCTAAAATGGATATGATTGAACATATGTTAGTTAAAGACTCTCATAGGTGAATCTAGGGTAGATTGACATGTAGGTACCGAAAGGGCGGGGTAGGGTGATAGCTTAGTGCGTCTTCCCTACACGTAACCAACCTCCGAACCTAGAATCACTGATTTCAAAGACCAAAAAGGAGTTATTTTTCAAAAAGGGCTAAATGTTTTCCAAAGGTTGCCAAACAACCTGTTTTCTTAAAAACCCTCTCTTGAGGAGATATTTTCAAAATCGTTTTTCAAAACCCTAAGTGTAGTTCTCGGATTATGCTTAGTTTTTAGGTGACCTAACTCACCTTAATCAAATTAGGTGGCGACTCCAAATCTTTTTCAAAAAGCCCTTTATTTAAATCCATTTTTTAATTCAAACCTAGTTGTACTCATTCTTTTAGGAGGGTGAGTTCTAACGAGAGAGTACAGCATTTTTCCCGCTTGGGTGAGTATTCCTCGAGTGCGAAAAATCTAGACGCGACAGCCACCAGAAGGAATTTTTGCCTAGTGCCACTACAACAGGCACCAGGTCAATCCTTTATTTATAAATACAAAGTCTCCTCCAACATGAAAAAGGACTGAAAACTCAGTCTAAAAACTCTCCTCTTCAATACACAAAGCTCGTAGCCTCACTAAACCCTAGTCTTCTTTAGGTTTTCCAAAACCCTAGCCTCCATACATAAACCCTAGCTCTCATACACTCACATGCACCCCTATACACTCCTACACTAGCCTCCAAAGCCTTCATTGAAGACTTGAAGTGCTGCAACTCTGAAGTTTCCGAAGATCCAAGCAAGCTCTTAAAGATTAAGGCGAAAACCAAAGCAAAGCAAGAAGAACAAAGCGAATAAAACCAAGCAAATAAAATAAGACACAAGGTAGGCATCCTATTTACGTTTATAGAATTCCCCCCTCTCTCTTCTCTCTCTGAACTCACTTGGGTTTTCTTCTATTTTAATCCCACATCTTCTACCCCCCCTCCCCTTCTTGCATACTTGAAACAAGGGACTTCTTGGTCCATGTGTAGGATTAGGCTATTGAAAGTCACTGTGTCGGGGGCTTTCTCTTAGTCTAACCAGAGACCACGTGGGTTCGGCCCCCTTGATTATGTGGTGAAGCCTTTAACCTTGTATGTTTATGACCCTAACTTGCATTGTGCATATCATGATTATGCATCTCTCCAAAAATTGTTTTTAAACTTGTTTTCAAAACTTGCGTCGAAAATCGTTTTCAAAACTTGTGTTATAATCTTCTTCTTCAAAACTTGTTTTTGAAACCACAATCCTAAGGTGATTCTAGCCATTCCATAGCTAGGGTTGCTTTAGAAAAGTGTTACATTCAAAGTGACCAATATGGTCCATATTTTCAAATCCTTGTTGTTTTCAAAACCACAATACTAGAATGGTTCTAACCTTCTTATGGTTAGAATCGTTTTAGGAAAATTTGATATTTTTAAAGGCTTGCAAAAGTTCATATTTTATCCCTTTCCAAATTGCTTTTCAAACTTACTTTCAAAACCTATTTTCAAAATCTTCTTCAAAATCTCTTTTCCAACATACTTTCTAAAAACTCTCTCCAATCTCCTTTCCAAAATTGCTTCCTAAAAACTCCCTTCAAAAAATCTATTTTCCAAAACTCCATTCCGAAAAAGCTCTCTTCAAAATTCACTTTCTAAAAACACTCCTTAAGTTTCCTTCCTAAAAACTCTTTTAAAAAATTCCTTTCCAAAAACTCTCTTTTCCAAATCACTTTCTAAAAACTCCTTTCTAAGATCTCCTCCCAAAAATCTTTCTTTCCACAAAATTCACTTCCCAAAATCTCTTTCCTTGAAGTCCAAGTTAAACGCTAGAGCTATGGTTAAGAAGCCCTAATTTTCTTTCCTAAAACATGATTTTTAATCTTTCCTCAAACTTTCGGTTTCCAAATCCCATTTTCTACATCAAAACCATATATTTCCAAAACCTATTTTCTATCCCAAAATCTAGGATTTCCAAAACTTCATCTTTCCAATTCTATACTAAATCCAATCTATCATTTAGGAAACTAGATCTAATCCTCCGTTTTTGGAAATAAAATCATATCATCTCTTTCAAAAACAAAATCCAATCTTTTGTTTTAGGAAACAGGAATCTCAATCCTTCCTAACCTAAACCTTTCCTAATCCACTCCTTCCTAATCTCATACTTTACTAAACCTTCAGTTTTCAAAACTTAAACTTTTAAATCTTTTCTTAAACTTTAAGCTTATTAATCTTTCCTAATTCCAACCTTTCTAAAATCCATACCTTTTCAAATTTCAACTTTCCAAATTTGAATTTTCAAAATCTTTCCTAAACTCAAACTTTTCCTAATCTCAAGTATTTCTTAAACTCAAACTTTGAATCGTTCTAAAATTCTAAACTTTCCTAAATTCGAAACTTTCCTAAGTTAAAACTTTTTAAATTCAAAACTTTCTTTAGTCGAAACTTTCTAAATTCAAAACTTTCTTAAGTTAAAACTTTCTAAATTTTAAACTTTCCAAACTCCAATTCTTTCTTAAACTAAACTTTTCCTAATTCAAACTCTTTCCAAAAAACAACTCTTTCTTAAAAAGAGGACTTTCCAATTTCAAAACTTCCCTATTTCAAAATCTTTCTTAAAATGAAGCTTTCCTAAACCAAAAATTCCTAAAATGAAACTTTCCTAAAACTAAACTTTCCTATTTTGAACCTTTCCTAATTTGAACATTTCCTAAATTTCCATCTTTCCAAAACATGTCTAATCTTTCTTGAACCTTAAAATCTTTCCTAAGTTCCATCTTTCCTAGGTCTAGGTTTCCTAAAACCAATCCTTTCAAATCTTTCAATCAAAGTTCAAATTTCCTAATCTTCCAATTGAAATTTCAACTTAATTTCTTTTTCCAATCAAAATCTTCTATTTTCAATCGGACTCTTGTCCGAACTACGACTGACCTGATTCCTCAAAAGGGATACGTAGGCAACCCTCATGGGTGGGTTCATAACTTTTTTTTAGATCTCGATTCCAATCTCTAAAACTTTTTTTCAAAACTAAATCTATCTTTTCAAATCTCTTTTCTAAAATCAAATCAAGTCTTTTCAAATCAAATCTTTTTCTTGCACTTGCATATCATGCATCATTCTTTTAAATATTCTTTTCTAAAGTGGATAATTTTGAGCATATATTAATTGAAGACTTTAATGAGTGAATCTAGGGTGAATAGACATGTAGGTACCGCAAGGGTAGGGTAGAGTGATGGCTTAGTGTGTCTTCCCTACATGTAACCAACCTCCGAACCTAGAATCACTGTTTTCAAAAACCAAATGATGTTATTTTCAAAAAAGAGTTTAAATATTTTCTAAAGGTTGCCAAACAACCTATTTTTTAAAAAAAAAAAAACCCTCTCTTGAGGAGGTATTTTCAAAATTGTTTTTAAAAATCCTAAGTGTAGTCTTCGGATTGTGCTTAGTTTTTAGGTGACCTAACTTACTATAATCAAGTTAGGTGGTGACTCTAAATATTTTCCAAAAGCCCTTTATTCAAATTAATTTTCAATTCAAATCTCGTCGCACTCATTCTTCTAGGAGGATGAGTTCTAACGAGAGAGTACAGTATTTTTCCTGCTTGTGTGTGTATTCCTCGAGTGCGAAAAATCTGGGTGCGACAATATTTTAGTTTAAAGATTTTGCTAGGGACTAGTGAAAAACTAAGTTGGGGGATGTGGTTACACTAAAAAAGTGTAATCATAAGACCATAGTTAGTGGATTGTTAGCTATAGTATAGAGTTATCTTACTTTATTAACCATATGTTGTATCTAAACTGCTTTAATAAACCTTGTGTAGGAAATGGAGCTTAAATGGATCAAGAAGGGCAACATGTGCAAAAGAGCATTCGAACGGGGTCCCTATTTAGGTTTGGTCAACCTATGAGAAAATGGTGCATATTTCTCATTAATGTCCTCTCCTTCAGACGCTTTGGGTAGCTCTAAGATTGGCTTAACTTCCTTTTTCTCTTTCACACTTCTATCTCTCTCTCTCTTCCTCTACTTTTTCTCTCTCTTGCTCTCTCTCAACTCCCTTCCCTTCATCTCTATACTTAAGAGCGTGTTTCACAGATGGAATGGCTTTATCGATGATCTTACAGGTTCTTAAGATTGTGATGGATTAGAGTTGTTCATGACTAGATCGGGGATCAATTCTCACTTCAGTCATGTTCACTTGTATAATGAGCCGGTTGCCCAGACCGTTAAAAAATTAAAAACAACAGCCTCAAATCCCGTGATGAACTCTCAACTTAGTAGGTAAAGCATAATCGTGCCTCGAAAAGGATTATTTCTTCTTCATGTCTAGGAACTCCAAAATAAAAATTACAACCCCAAAATTCAAATACGACATTCCCTTAACTTCAAGTATCCTATTACAGTAATTTCTACCAAGCTCTAAGATATTTAATGCCCACAATACTTAAGGCAATACTCGGCTAGCACCTTATATGCTTCACCTCTGATACCAACTTTTGTCACGACCCGACTTCACCCCCACTAGGTTGCAACAGTGAAGGATTTAAGGTTGGGTTTATTGTTGGGTGATGGGGTTATAAAGTTTAACAAGGCATAATAATCATGAATCTCATCATAAATCGAATGGTTCAGCTAACATTACATCAAAGTAGAAAGACTACTGGAACATTAGCGAAATGTCTATTTATAAATACAGCCCGAAAGAGATCTAATTAACTCAAAAGTTTTAAAGCGACAGGCTAGCAGGGGAAAAAATCGTTCCCACTATCATTTCCTTAGAAAACCGGTTGATACTTCAACTCCTGAAAATTGTCCTATAAGATAGGAGTGGGTTGTGAAGCCCAGTAGAAATCTCATGAATTCTATAAAACACAGATTTAAATGCAATGTAATAAAAAGATAGCATGTCACACATATGTCCCTTGTAATGCTTTTCTTTTTCATCAATACCAGGATCCTTGTAAGTATGTCTTGCTTGGGGCATCATCAAACCTAGTGGACCTACCCTTGACCCTTCCCCTAGTCAAGATAGTGGGGGCCCACCCATGATTATCTAGCCCATATCAAGCCCAGCAAAGTTGACCCATGATTGCCCCAGATCAAGCCCAGTCAGGTTCGCCCATGATATTAACTTATGGTCTTTTCTTTCCAGTTGTTCCACCCTTATTCCTCCCCAGTGATGCACGCATACAGTTAATGTATATTTGTAGAAGGCAGTATAATCAACAACATAATTAGCTGGAAGGCATAAAGTCAACACAGTAATATGCAAGTCATCTGATAAGAAAAAAACAAGTATGTATTTTAAAGAATGCATAAGTTCCTACCCTGATTGTATATTTTGGTCAAAATGGTCCTTGAGTCACGTATTGTCTGTCGGACAAAGAGTTAGTAGTTAGCCCTCTTATCCAGTTATCGGTAATTGTCCATAATTGCCCAGATTCTAGGTGTTCAAGGGTTGCAGTTCTTAAAATCAATTTACCAGTGTTAAGTAATAGGACACAATGGGTATCTTGGTGGGGTTAGACCTTGGAATCCTTTTCATCTCCCGTTAGGAACGGAATTGCCTGGGTTTGGAATTGAAAGGGATTATCTGTAATTTTTACCAGGAGTTCTAGTGACCCACACTCTCCCATTTCTGGGTTCCTCATATTATTTGAGGTATCTCGGCAAAGTTTCATATTATTCCCTTTAATATTGCAATTTATATGATTTTCTTTGTCAGAACATTATTTTAATTCAACATAAAATCACATAAATCTTCGAAAAATTTAGAAAAATAGGGTAAAGCCTCATTAGGTGTCATAATCACCTCATAAAAATTTCAGACCGAGGGAGTATGGGACGCGCCCACATGCACCACCACCCACGCGTGGGGGAAGGAAGGCAGTGCCTTCATCTTCTTCCTCGGCTGGGGGCTTCCCTTGTCGATTGCTGTCGATCTGTGGTCCTCCTGGCCATGCATGTGTGGCCCAGAGAATGCTATGGACCTGGGCTATACACTCATGGTCAGTGCTCAACCAACGGTAGCTGGAGGTAGCCATTATGGCCGGAAAAGCTCAACTGCATGGCAGAACCCTGGGGTTCCAGACCTGCAACTAAGCTTTTGGGCCCCTTCCCGTGTTTTTTTGGAGATGTTTCCTCTATGAAAGTTGTTTGGAACATCGAAATGAAGAGGTCCCAACTGGCATCGTCGGATTTGGTGGCCGGTGGCCAAAGTTACAGCCAAAAGATCATTTTCTGGCAAGTTCGGCCCTCCAGGGCCATTACGGCTCATGCACAGAGGTAGGAGGCCTCCCTTAGACTTCACGGAGATCCTGGAGAAGCCTCGCATCACTGTGGCAGGCCCGATGCGAGGCAGACCCCTTCAACCAAACAGTCGATGAACTCTCATTTTTTCTCTCTCCCCAATTCACTGGTTGATGGTTGGTTTTAGGATTAGTTCTTGCTGGGCTTAGGTAGGTGAGGGGGTGGGAAAGGAGGCTCAGTACCTGCTCCTTCGAATGGGTTGAGCTGGTCTCCCTTTTTTACCTCCCTCTTCTCGATTTTCTCTCTCGCTCTCTACAATCTCTCTCTATTCAATCTCTTGTGCAACTGAGGATCGAGAGGTGTGTGTGCAGGTGAGGGGTTTATATAAAGGTTGGGTTGTTGGCTTGTGGCCTGCTTTGCCGGTTCATGGACGGGGTTCAACTCCCATGGGTTCTCTCTTGCTCTCTCTCTCTCTCTCTCTCTCTCTCTCTCTCTCTCTCTCTCTCTCTCTCTCTCTCTCTCTCTCTCTCTCTCTCTCTCTCACAACCCCTAAGCCCTACATGCCTATCATGTGGGGCAAGAATATTCTATGTTAGAGTTTCCATGGGGAGACATTTGTCTTGAGTCTTTCCTCTCTCTCTCTTTCTCTCTCTCTCTACAATTCTATCCCTCTCTGTACAACTTAGTCTCCTATTAGCTGCATGGGCATTCCTTGCCCAGCAAATGGGGAGGCAAGGTGCTAGTGAAGTGTGTTAAATAAACCTATTGCCATGTGATAAGTGTGTGAGGTTTGACCATGTGTTATGATTGGCGTGTGCTTTTAAACAAACATTAGTTGTATGTATGAATACATGTAATAAGGTGGTGACTTTGCTTTGCATGTATGTGCATATATATACATATCTACGCATGTTATAGTTGGGGGGCCGGCTATGCAAAGTTGGTGGAGTTGGGGGTGGGGGGGTGGGGGTTAAATCCAAAAAATGGAAGAGAGTCTCTAGTTCGAAGCTGCTAAGTTTAGGACTTCAAATTTTTATCGAATGCTCATTCTGAAACTGCAGTAGGAAGCACTCAAAAAATTAATTGGTTTTCGCTCAAATTTCGTAAGATTTCAATAAGAAACAAGGAAGAAAACTTGATCCAAAGTTTAGGTAAAATCACGTACGAAATTACCAGGTGCAGCGGCTCTCGGGGGCTTTTCGAGAGACCAAAACTCTACGAAATTGAGTTCTGAGATTTCAAAGGGATCGAGCTAAAAAATTAGATAATTTTAGACATCTGATTCATCAAAATCCGTTAAGAAACAGGAGAGAAAACCCTATTTAAACTTAAGGTAATTTCTGGTGTGAATTTTTTCTAGTATTACGTGTATCGAAGACCTTTCGGGAGATTCGTTTCCATGAAGTCAAGTTTTGAGCTTATAACTAGAACGGGCCCAAAAGGAATTTCACTTTATATATTAATTTCACAAGGTTTGGTCTTCCCAGTCCTAATAAGGATGAAATGTAGTCAATTAGAAGTTACGGGTATTACAACTTGCTTATTGGGATTTGAATTTAGTTGAGGTTGAGATGGAAATCTTTCCAACACTTTGTTGGTCAAAGCTTGTGTCAAAGTAGACATTTACTTTGCTACGTCTTCCAACAGTCTAGCATGTTGGTCTAACACCTTCTCCTACCGGTACACCCTATTATTCACCCATCTCATATCATTGGTCAATTAGTACACATTGGCTTCTAAAAGTTTCCTATGACGAGGTTGATATGGAATGAGTTGGGGTGGAAAAGGTTAAGGGTTTTGAGGCCCTCCTTGGAATGTTTGAGGGTTCGAAGACCCTTCATTTCTCCACCCAAAACTTGAGTGATTTCTCCATCAAGGGTTGTATGTGTTCAAGAAAGGGTTTCCTCCCAACTCATTGGTCATTATACGTACCCTGATATTAGCCAACTATATTGGCTTGACCATGCAAAGCCTCTAGTATAACTAGATATGCAGCAGTGTCATAACCTAATGTACCACACATTAAACAACTCTCTTCTTTGGGAGACTCACTATTTATAATATTGACTTTTTTAGACTCCACGACCTCTAATTTTCGAGTGAGTGCAGCAACTCTAACATTCAAATCATCTATTTTATTGAGCTGAAATTTTACCTTAGGCTTTGACTCAGGATTTTGGATCCCAGTTGTAGCTCAATCTCTAGCAAGGTTCGCTAAGTAATCAAAGTAGTCACATGCCTTAATGGGCTCTTTGTCATACAAAGTCCCTGCACACAAAGGCTCAACAAATTTCTTAAGTTGTGGGGTCAATGATGAATAGAAAGTATTTATGACAAGCTAATTTTTTAATCTGCGATGTAGACAAGCATTTAGCAAATGCTTGAACCTCTCCCAACATTAGAAGAATGATTTACCAATCATAGGAGCAAACTGAGAGATTTGCAATGAATTGCCTTTGTTTTATGCTCAGGGAAGAACTTTTTCAAGAACTCCGTCTGAATATCTTACCATGAATGAATAAACATGGGCTCCAATGTATTAAATCATATCTTAGCCTTGTCCTTTAGAGAAAATGGGAATAGTTTCAGAAGTACTACTTTGCAGAATGACTCAGCCTCCAAATGTGTGCTCGAGATATCCCAAATGTAGGATGGCAGAGTAGTATAACTCGGAAGTACAAGATCAATCCACAGGGAGCAAGTTACACCGAACCACAAGCACTAAAACACTTCTCTCAATTGCTCACAAAAATCCTACTACTTGCTTCTAAAAGGAAAAGAAAAAAAATCTGATTGTTTTGAGACGGTGTATTTGTCTAAACTAATTTGAAACTCGAGAGTAAATAATTTGGAAAATATATAGTTTTAACTATTAGGAAAAAGGGTCCCAAGATCAGCCGCTCCAATCAATTGCATCTCTTGGAATTCCGAAGGAGATAATTTGATAACTCAAATCCTACGATTACGTCACAAGTCTCATATTCGGAAGATTTAGCGATAAAAACAAGTGTTCTTTAAAACTCCAACTCCTAGAATAAATCAGGTTGTTTGAATCAAGGACAAGTACCATCGATTCGTGTAGTGCATATACTGAATACAGATTCACGCATAAACATTACCAAACATAATCAAATGTCCAGGTTTTCAAAAGTTCTAGAACGAAGAAGATGAAGAGAGAAAAACTAGAAGATTTAACTTTAAAACCAATAACATACCTCCTTCATTCATCCAAGATATTCAATTGATCTTCACTTTTGATCCCGAGATGAAAGGTTTAGCTGCTCATCTTCATAATATAAACACAATTTGCATAAAAATAAACTGAATACATTGATTGCAAACACGAAAATCTGATTACAAGAATCGTGAAGAACTATGAAAACTCTACTATAAACCAAAATAATTTTTGTACCTACTGCTACTGCTACTGCTACTCCTAAAACAAAGTAAAAAAAACACAAACCCTAAAATCAACAACAATCCCAGCTTTTATAGGCTTCCAAAACTCGCATTATTCGCACAACCGTTCGAACGCCCGTGATACTGTTCGAACAGTGCATCGAACTCACTTCGGATGGAAAATCTACTCTCTGTATTTTTTGAACGCACTTCAAACCTAATTCTGAAGTGAAACCCTTTGACATACCATTCGAACACAACTGTATACCGTTCGAACTTCCTTGAGGACCATTCAAATTCCCTTCGAACGCCAAATCTGTTTTAGCGCGAATTTATCCTTGTTAAGCTAAGATTCCTGAAAATCAGCACAAAACTAAGTTAGTAACGAATTGGGATTAAAGTTAACATAACTAAACTTAATATAACGCTAACAATTAGCTAATTAAGACATGTAGATTGCACTTGTAGAGTACAATCACAGAACATAGAGCATACCTCCTTGAAATCTTTGATATGTTGATATGGTTTTTCAGAATCCAAACCATGGAATGGATTTATCAGCTGGATCATTCCCAACTTTAAAGTTATCATTGTGTGATGCGCGGGAAGAAGAATGCAAGAAATAGGAGCTTGCCTAGCAGGATTCAGATAATCCCTAAAAGATCTATGGGAAGGATTGTCATGTACACTCTCACCTTCAGGTACATTATTTGGATTTGGCGGATTGGAATTCACAGGTGATGAAGGTTCAAATCTTTTGCCACTAGGATAGGACTAGGACCTTGGTTAACTAACTAGATGTTTGAAACAGGAATCCTAAATGGGAAAAGAGTACGGTATGTGGGAGAAAGATCACCAAACAAGCCAATTAATCACAAATAATTATGTACATCCCTAATGAAGTGTGACTTACAATTGTACGTACCCTATAGAGAATGACATACACTAACCCTTCCCAAAACAATAGCACAACAAAACACTAAAAAGAAACGAAAAACAAATGAGTACAAGAGTATACTAAAATATCGGCACATAAAAACAACAAAAGAAACAAAAGTTAGTCTATTAGTAAAACATTAGTAAAGAGTTAGAGGGTTAGTAAATAGTTAGATGGTCAACACATCGAGGGCACCAACTAAGTAGGCAGTGAATCAACCCGAGAAGTAAACCACAAAGAAAAAAATAAAATAAAATAACTTAAAGTAAAGTGCAAAAAGTAGAATGTTACAATGGTAACCAAAGTAGGTTATCCACTAAATAATGGAAAATGTTAGATAGTTAGATGAAAAATAAAAATAAAAAATATAGTAACCAAGTTGCATGGCTTCGTCCAATAGTAGGCGAGTATGCCAACTAAAAAGGTTAACCACAAAGAAAGAAAAGGAAAAAAAAAGAATTAAATATATACAAATATACAAGTTAGCACTGGAATGAAGTAATAAGGTAGCATAAACCATTGCTCAATTGGAGTATACCATCCAATTCCTTCATCAAGGTAGAAAAGCAATCATATGTCCAAAATCCACAACAAAAGTATTATTATTATTTTTTATTTTTATATATTTTAATCGTGCCATTCCCTAGCAATAGCATCAAAACATGCTTGTCTTTCCTAACCACGATACTAAAAATTGGTTGTCTATGCTCAGATTGTGAAAATTTAAACACCCAAGTGCAAGTGCGGTGCAGTAGTAGTTAAAATAACTTGGTGAGAATGGGGTTGATACACAGGGAATGGAGTTCTAAATTATTTGAAATGTCATAGTTGCAAATGGTAAGTACCAAAATTCACCCTAAGTAATGGGTTAGATACCGACTAAGTCCTACTAGGCACAGAAGTTTCGCAAACAGCTTAAGTTGAAAACTAAACAAACCAGTTTGAATTTCACCTCTTGCTGACAAGATTTGGACAAAAATTGCAGAAAAAGTAATCAAAAGAAAAATATTTTGTTTTTGAAATGTTTGATGATTGTTAAATTAGACTGTAAAATAAATATATTAAAAATGACCTTAGATCCAGTTGGTTTGATCACATAACTTTTTTGGAGTTGATTAATACATGTTTACTATCTGTCAATCGTTTGGCCCCCTTGAGCCTTATAAACCAACATATGGGAATATTAAATGATAACAAAATACTAGAATATTACATTAAAATCATGAACCCGCACCATCGACTCATAAACACTAGATAATACTTTGTCAGAGCGTAAGTTTAACAAGCATAACTAAATACACATGTTTTCAAAGGTTCTAGCTAGATACTTATTAAATTATTATCGAAAATCCTCACCATTGATTTGCATATACTAGCTGCTTTGTCAAGGCAGAAAGTATTACAAATATAATTAAAAGTGTAAGTTTTCAAAAGGATCTAGATTTTAATGACCAATAATATTAAAGCAATTTATTTCAGATTAAGATTAAGAGTCTTAGGTCCCTACTAGAAGTTTGGACATAAAAACATACCAGACAAATGACATGCATAAAATATACAAGCATCTGAAAAGTGATAAGTAAACTAGCATTTACTCTATTAATTACGATTCTCCTAAACTTAAACTTATTTACAAAATAAAAAATCATTACGTGCATAAAATATACGTGTCTGTGCCCATGTATGCAATATACCGAACGTGTGTAAAAATACTAAGTTTTCGAATAAATATGGAATTGAAAAACAAACATTAATTGATCATCTCAATACCGTCAGATGATCTTCACAATTGGTTTGAAGAATAAAATTAGCTACTCATGATAATAAAAAGACATAATTTGAAAGAAAATAACTTCATAAATAAAAAGGTTTATTACAGTAGAATAACTATAAAGAAAATAATAAAACAAAAAATTAATTGACTGAAAAACACTAACAAATTAATTGAAATCTAGATAAAAAATAAACTGAAGGAGCTCTCACAACTCTCTATTGGCTCTCGCTTCAACTCTGTTTCTTCTAAAGCTCCCCCTTCTCATTCTTCCTCCCAAAGTTTTCCTTTTATAGGCATGCACAATTTTTTTATTTAATAAAATTTATTATTATGTTTAATATATATATTTTATGATAGTGGAAGACAATGGCTTGGGCACTTACATTTCTTTTTCTTATTTTTTCTTATACTTGTATTATTATTGTTTTTCAATTCAATGCTTTTTAGTCATTTCTTCCACTTTAATATTTTCCAGCCATCCTTCCACTTCACCCCGGATACATGTCTATGTGTCTGCCGGCCTCATTTTGCTCAATTTTAGCTTTAATTTTGCACAAGACACTAAAAACATAAAAGAAAACTAATTAGAATTAAAATGATAAATAATATATAAATAATTATTAACAATAGCTTATACTTATTGACTCTGATTATACTTTTTAGAATATAATCAGTCTCGAGCGTGTGGACGTGAGTTCAAACGCCATGTCAATCCATTCAAACGGACCCAGTGTTCGAACGACTGTTCAAACGCTTGAGGAGATGCTGAGAGCATGTTTTAGCGTTTGATTCAGGTTCGATAGCTGGGGAGAGATTCAAAGAGGGTGTTTAACCATTCGCTAGCCGTTCGATAGGCCAGCAAACGGCCTAACGGGCATTCAAATGATTTACGTAACTCTACTTTTTTCTCAGCTATTTAAGGCAATTTGGCTGAATGTGGTGATCTATCTCTCATTCCTTAGTTGTTTTGTACTTAGATATAGTTAAATTGAGAGCATTGTAGAGAGAATCTCTTAGATTCAACTTTATAATTGAGATTTCAATACAATTTGTCTTTAAATTTTCATTATGTCTTCAATTTCTCATGTTTTCACCATAGAAATAAGTAGCTAAGCTTATCCTTAGATGCAATTGTGAAGATCAATCAAGGGTCTTTAACTCTTCAATGGAGATATATGGATTTTCAATTAATCATCTTCTAATTTCTCTACCTCATTGCAATTGAAGTGTTGATTTATTAGAAAACCTAGATTTATGACTATATTTGGTAACTTTTATGCACAATCTTAGAATTGGTATTGTAATTACACAAATCAATGGTATAAACCTATGATAATCACATTGAACACTATTTTATACTCAATTAATAATGAATTTATGTTTCTATGGTCTAAATATTCTAAATTAAGGATCCATGGTGTGATTCTTGATTTGAGTGATAAATTCCTTTATTAAAGCCTTGTAGAGACTTGGGTGATTGAATCAATTATGTCCAAGACCTTCTCACATTTTCAAATCTAGTTGTAATTGCTTTGAATTAGTATAGTTAACCACAAACTCTCACATTAATGGATTTTTGGTCCTTTTTACTTAGGTTCAATCCATTTGGTTGTTATTCAATTCATGTAGTCTAGTGGTTTTTAAGTGTTGGTAACATATATTTGGCTTGGTACTTGAGAAAATTGATTTCGGCACTCACTAGATTTATACTTCAATCGCGACAATCGGTCTCTTGTGGGGACTTAGCATTCAACAATCTAAGGAGCAATTCACAAATATATCAAACTATTTAAACATATTATTAACAACAGCTACATCAAAGTTTTAGATAAATAAATTTTATTTTTCTTATTTTATTATTTCAATACTTGATTTAAAAATAGCTTAATTTATCAATTTTAATTTTCAATTTCATATTTTGACTACTAATAAGAATTTATAAATAAAAAAAAGTATGTTTAATAATATAAATATATGAACTATAAAAAACAAATATCAGTTTAATCGTTAGAGCTGTCTCATCAGCTCTAGATTTGCATAAGGTTGTACTAGAGATAGAGGAACTATAATTCATAAAGTCGAATGAGTTTAATAGTCAATAATTTACTAGTATAATTATATATTAAGTATGTAATCAATAATGTGGTAAGATTATATTAGACTATATCATTATTTTTTATCGAGTTTTTTGAAAAGTATAATTCGTGAAACATTTAATACGTGTATACTATATGATACAACTCAAAAAATGAGTATTTTTCTTTTAAATCTAAACGAAAAACGAAATTATTTTCATTAAATGTATATATGGACATTATATTTGAATAGTACAAGTATTTAAGAAATAATTATTTACATAACGTGTGTTTTTGCTACTCTTAAAACAAAAAGCCTTTGCTAAAGCTAGGACTTCCTAGTCAAAAGGGCCACCAGTAAAAAATTGAATAAAATAAACTAACAAATTATATGGGTGTGGGCCCTATTGGACAAAATTTAGCACCGAACAACTGTCAATCCCAGCCTAATTAACCTTGTTAGATATTTTTAGTGATTTACGTGTCAACAGTATTGTATTATTTTACTCTCTATAAAAGTTTAAGTTCAGAATAAGAAAATTTCGGATCAGCAGGATATGACTCAAGCAATACAGCACTGCTGGTCGAGAAGAGATTGAAAGAGCATCACTCGAAGTTAGCTCAAAGTTGGCCTGAACATGGATCGAACATGACTCAAGCGATACAGTAGTTTTAGTTCAAGAAATAGTCCAGACTCCGTGAAGTTGTCACACACCGCAGAACTCTCAAGTCAAGCACAAGTTTATCTAACTAAATGATTATTTGCATATATTTCTGAAGATGATATATATATATGTAAATCAAGTAGATGGACTTGGTTTCGGCAAAACAAGCATGCTAGACTTGATCTAATATGAAATCCTATTATGAATAGAAGTCTACTACCCTTGGACTCAAAAGCTTTGTAGTTTATGAGGAGATATAATGTGATATGAAACAGTGTTCAGGTAGACTCATATTGATATAGAAAGATTTAGAGACTACCTCCAAGATTTATTCTTGTTTATTCAGATCACTGATTGTGCTTATTGAAGAACATCCGTAGTGATTTTGTAGTACCCGCAAATTTTCCTTGACTGCATTATGTCCCTAGTGGGACGGAATAAGGCACGACCATAGGGTCATAAGTCGAAAACAATGACCTTCCAAGCCCAACCCTAACCATATGTCGAAGCTTGGCTGTTTAGAAACCCAATCCCCCGAGAAAGGGCTCCGAAATATATTACCCGACAAATTTGCACCAAATTGCGCCCTAAATTTAATCGGAGATTTCTCTCTCGTTTCTTAATAGATTTTGACGAATCAAATGTCTAAAATTATCTACTCTTCGAACCCGATCCCCTCGTATTCTCAGAACTCAATTCCATAGAGTTTTGGTCTCCAAAAAAGCCCTCGAAACCCGCTGCACCTGGTAATTTCGTACGCAATTTTACCGAAACTTCAGATCAAGTTTTCTTTCTTGTTTCTCATCAGAATCGTAAGAAATTTGAGTCTAATTCGATCAAATTTTTGAGAACTATCTACCCATGGCCTTGAAATGAGCGTTCAATAAGGTTTGCAATCCCGAACTCAGCTGCTTTGGGCCAAGGCTACTTTCTTTCACGTTGAATTATTGCACTTTACCACCTTTGCATGGCCGGCTGCCACCTATACATGTAGTGCATGAAATACACTAATAGATGTATTTATAACTCATTATAATACCTTATTTTATTGCTAGTGCAAGACTAAGTCCAATAAATATGCACATGCACATCAATATGACTATCACATGCATGTGGATAACACTCTAATTATAATCCTAGCACCTTGCCCATTTATTGCCGGCTGCACACTTAGCTATATTAATATCATATTGTTAGTTCTTGGTGTATACATCCATATGTATATATCTATCACATGTTGCAATGAAATATAGAAATCAATAGGTATAGTTTAAGCACCTTACCCCTTTCATTTCCGGCAAGCATGAACCCCCATTGGCTAGTCAAAGTTAGGGGGGGTTGAATGTCATGCATGCCATGCATGGATAGAGAGGGAAACCGAGAGAGAGCTGGGGGATGTTGCATGCACAACACATAGAACCCATGCACTTGGACTATTCTTGGTCAAAGTTGCATATTATAAAGTTACTGGCTTGGTATAATATTAGCATACAACCTATAGTTTAATGCATAAGATTAATCTATCACATACACCCCCATCTTGCTTCCCCATTTGTCGGCAATAAAGTGTCATTCCAAGCCAAATGTTGGCTGTTATAGAGAGGCATAGAATGAGAACTATAGAGTGATAGAGAGAGAGAGAGAGAGAGAGAGAGAGAGAGAGAGAGAGAGAGAGAGAGAGAGAGAGAGAGAGAGAGAGAACAGCCGTAGAAGATAGAGAAATGAAGACACAAGGCAGGGATGGGAGCTGCCCCATGAACCGACACCCCCATGCTCCCCCTATATGTATATACCCCAACTGCTCTTTCCCCTAGTGTTGATCATTAGACTTGGAGGGATATATAGAGAGTGCAAGAGATCAGAAATTGAGAGAGAGAAAGAGAGAGAACTTGCAAGCCGAGCAAAGGAATTGGAGAATAGGGGTTTTCAGTAAACAAGAGCAAAGAAAGGAAAGCTAATTGAGGTATAAGAATTCTTCCCCTGTTACCCTAAGGCTTTGCATGCATTAGCTTCTGTTTTGATTGTGTATTAGTAGTTCATCATTTGATTTTAAGCTTTAAAGGTCTTGCATGTCATGAATACTTATGAGAGATGGAAAAGCTTCTAGTGCACTATGTGAAATTCTTTTATGCGCAGTGATTTTCAGAGCTCAATTTCTATGGCCAAATGACATCGGATTTTAATTCTGAAATCACTGATAGATAGATCTTTTAGAAGCCTTCAATTTAGACACCAGATTCGCACAAGAACATTGTGAATTGAAAAAGAAAACCATGTTTAAACTTAAAGAGATTTCCTACTGCCAATATCTGCAGAAATAGCCATTTTCGGAGACTGTTTGGCTTATCCAAAAATCTTATTTCGAGCCGAATTTTTGTACACCTCAACTTTGAGATCTTAGGGAAATTTAGGTTTTGGTTTGAGCCAAAAACCTTTAATATTTGAATTATGGTGATTTTTCAAAGTTATGTTGCCACTATAGAATTCTGGAACTCTGTCCTGAGACCCCTCCTTTTGACAACAGTTGTGACCAAGTTAGAGTCTTCAAAAGATCATGAAATTTTTCCTGTACCTACTAAATGTAAGGATGAGACTCTGTACCAAAATTCCGGTCAATTGAGTATCAACTTCCTATGTTTAGAACCTATGAAATTCGGACCAACTGTTGCAGGATCTCCCTTTCGGCAGCACTGTTTTGTTTTCTAAAATGCAAAATAAATACCTAGGCTTGTCCTTCAATCATAAAATTTGGTGTGGATGTTCCTTGGGATGTCTATTGGTATGTCGATAAGTTTGGAACTCGGTTGGCAAGAGAATATTCAGTTCTATCGCTTTTAGTAAGCCTGTGTTAGATTGGACAGCTTAACCGACTTGGTGAATGTTGGTGTTTAAAGTTTAGAAAATATAGTTGGAAGAGAGTTGTTTTTAGGTCTATGTTTTCACCCTTGTAGGCATTCTTTTATGGAGAGCTCTATGAATTTTAGCAGCATTAGTAGAGTCGGGCTACACTAGGAGTTATTTTTAAAAGATTGATTAGATTGTATTAACTCCTAGATTGTGGAATTTCACAGAAATGCTTCGGGTAGTGTGGTGATCTTTACGAGAAAAGTGGAACGTGATTGAGGTAACCGGGTTGTCTATAATATGCTTCCTTTTGAGCATTCTTACTCAATACCTTAAATTCCTGATTGTCTGATTGTTGGCTCTATGATATTCTCTGGCACATCCTTGCTTATCACGCTTGTTGCCTCAACCATAAAATTACAGTTTTGAACATATTTGGAATACGTTTTGGTTGATGTGCAATGGAACTGATTAGTACGTGCCCAAACGCATTTGTTGGCCAGGATTGGTTCTTGGATGCCCTTGTGTGGCAAGGTTTGGTTACTCGATGCCCTTGTGTGGCAAAGTTTGGTTACTAGATGCCCTTGTGTGGTAATGGTTATGTGGTGCAGATGGCGTTTGGCATGGTACTAAGAAGGGCCGGGTACAGGCCTCATGATAATATTGAAATACTTATTGCCGGCACGTGTTTTGTTTATAATTTTGATTGACAAATAATTATTATACTCTGTCAAATGGATTTATTCATTGAGCTTTGCTTTGGCTATCATGAACTTCGTGTTTGTACTCCTGTGTATTGTATACTTCCCGATTAAATTTTATTTTTCAGGTGGAAGCATCTAAAGTGCTGGTCGAGTATCACTTTAACGTTTTACTTTGTAGTCATTATTCTGGGCGTTAAAATATCTTGGAGCTTAGGAAGAATTATTATTATTATTGTGAGTTATTTGAAGTTGTAATTGTATCTCAAGAATTAAATTCAAAGCCATTTATAATGGTACATTTGAGGTTGTAGCATGATTGGAGTTGTTCATTTTAATTTTTAATGGTCTGGGTAGCCGGGTCGTTACAGATTTCATCTTGGTGGATTCTAGAGATGAATGGGAGCACCGTGGTGGTTCAGTGTTAGATTCAAGTAATGCAAGATCAAAAAGTCGAGGAGTCGAGCAAGAACGCTTTAACCATTGTTCATGGTGATTCGAACGTTGTCCGTGGTGAGTCGGAGTTTTGGATTGTAAGTTGATTTTTGAACATTGATCATTATAGTGCTTGGTTTGCCTGACGGACATGGTTTTTTCTCGATTTGAATTTTTACGAGAAATACTGTCTCTTTACTTATCGCTTTTACATTACTATTTGTGATGAATGTATGAATGACCATATAAGTAAAGAGAACTAAATTTAGGGTTTATAGTGACCATACTACACCCTCAAGGTTAGTAAATTCAGGAATCAATGAATTTTCAAACTTATTTGTAGAGTAGGAGATGAAATGGAAGCAAGAGCATAAGAATGTCATTTGTAAAAATTGCTGGAGACCAGAGCCTCTCTAGAGTGCTTGGATATTGTTAGCCTCAAGGTTATTAAAATTTATTTTTATATTTTGATGAGAACAAACTTTGATGTTTGTGTAAAAAAATGTTTTATCAACGGGTAATTAACTTTATTCTATTATGTTAAATTCTGTTATGATAGAGTTTGACAGATTGTGGCATTGAATCTGCCACACTCATGGAATATATCTACATGCAGTTATATTACAACATGGGAAAAAGAGAGAGCGTTACTAAGACCGAATTAAAGGAGTTTTGAATCTGAATTCTGGTATTGTATGAAAAAGAATGAAGAGGAGCCTAGGCATATCATTCAAAAGATTTTCATCTTATGGAAGGATTCAGCCAAAATCAAGTAATATTGAGTTTTGTGGATACATTTTTTGAGCGGAAAATTAGAGAATATAATTTGCTCCGAGGAATTCAAAGTCATTGATATGCATGCGCTGAAAATTAAACTTTAACGGAAATTAAAGTTATAGATGTCTTCTTAAAGTAAGTAGTGTGAGCATGTGGTCAAGACTGGAAGCCACATATCAAGGAAAATTGGTGCACGTTTTCGGGAATCGAGTTACCAACAAAAGGGGAAACTCAACGCACAAGATTTGGTTCTAGAATGTGCTATGTTTCATTAAGGAAAGCCTCAATCAAGGAAGATTTATATCTAATCGAATGAGCAAATCAAGCAAGAATTATGGAATCAAGTAAAAAAAAATTCAAATTCAGATTTTAGCAAGATTGATGGAATAATTTTGGAAGTTCTTCAAACTTGGTTTAAAAAGAAAACTTTTGTCAAACCCCATTCAAGAAAATGTGTGGGAGGTTTAATCCAAATTTTTTCGGAAAGAAAAATTGCCAAGCATAATTATATCCAACAGTTATATTCTAAAAGAAGATTAAATATAGTATACATATATACTAGTAGTGAACCGTGCTATGCGCAGGAATAAGAAAGAAAAAATAGTTTAAAAATAAATGTTTTACTTAAAATATGTTGGCATTTAATGTTTTGTAAAATTTACAAATGTAATGAATGATTTAATAAGATCGAGTGTGTTAGTCTCATAGTACATTAATATTTTGAATGTGCATTTTTATATGCATATGTGTTACCTATAGTCCTACCAAATTAAAAATAAAGTGATACAAAAAAAAAATATTCATAATGGACATAAATTAAGGTGATCAACTTAAGTTTTTCCAAGAGGATAACAAACAGAAACATTTAAATAGGTTAAAAATTCTAACATATCTACTATAAAATATATTAACTAGGTTATATATATCACATTTAAATTAGTGTTATACATGATCCAATCATAAATGAATAGATTGTGATGATATTATTATATCTAATTTAGTTTTATATACATATTTTAAAAATATTATGTCAAACATTTTTTTAGATCGGATAGTAGAAACCTCCTATTGTCTAGACGCATGACCATTTTTAAAATTATCTATGTGTAAAAAATCGATACAAAGGAGGGAATAAAAATACTACATAACTTTAACAGACACATATAGATATGTATATTTTAAAATGTGGCTCATGTGTCATATTATCACCTATATTTGTACATCTTATTTGAAAACAAAAGTAAGAATAAAAGAATAAATAATTTCATTATAGGTTTATTCATTTTATTGTATTTAAAGAAATTTAACAGCATATGTCCTTTCTATTTTAGAAATTTAAGGAATCATTTTTAGACATGTTCATAAGTAAAGGAAATTTGACAATGCTACTATATTAATTGATTGATTGTTTTTACAACACTTAGAACAAAAAAACAAAAATTTAGATAGAATTAATAATAGTATGACACGTTCATTTTATATTTTTAAAAATTAATAATTTGAGAAGAACAGATTGAAAATTTCAATTCAAAGTCCTAACAAATATAAAATATTACTTTTGTCCTTCTAAAAATATAAAATAAATGGATTTGAACACAAATTTCCACACTTCGTAATTAAAGGAAGATCTTTCTAAAATTATAAAAGAAGAATTTTAAGAAAATTTAAAATAGAATTCTAGTATTTTTAAAATTTATGTAAAAAAACAATTCTAAGATAATAGGAGATTTAACTAAGTTTTGGTAAAAAAAAAATTACTAATCATGAATAAAAGATAAAAGTTTCTAACTGAACTAATACTATTATAACACACTTGTGATATTAATACTTATAAATTAAAAATAAAGAAAATTGGATTGAGCCTTTTAACTTTAAAAATCGAACAATGTATTGTAGTAATATATAGTACTATAGATTTGAGTAAAAGTAATCCATTAAAAAATTAATATGTACATAAATAAAAATTCAGCCAAAAACAAAATTGTAAGGAAGTTAGAATATTTTGGAAAGACACTATATTTTAGGAATTTAGAAAGACTATTAGATTTAGTTACCATATTTATTTTTAAAGAATCAATAATAACACATTTATGTAAATTCTAAATATTATCTTGAATGTTTAAAGTTTTTATATTGAAAAAGTGGTATGTTAAAAAAATTACCAAATTAATTAAATGACAAATGAGTTCATGACATGCTTATTGTTTTATTTGTAAATTAAAAGACTTGAGAAAATGGAAGCAAAACTTTCAAGCTTAATGACTTAACAACATTTTGCTATAATATATAGTATACATCTATATAATAAAACACAACTTTTTTTTAAAAATATCTCCCTCACATTTGTATTCAACGGCTGTAATTTATTTTTATAAACAATATCTGATTAAGATCGTTTGACAACTTCTCATTTATTTTTGATTTCTCTCCGAAAAAGATCACCATCAATGGATTCCACTTTTGTAGTACTTTACATAGGAAGAAGTAAAATATGAAAGTAAATATTTTTAAAATTCAAACAACTTTTCACTTTCATTGTACGATTCATATATTCACAACCTTCTCTTTTTCTCTCTAAATCTCTCTCTCTCTCTCTCTCTCTCTAAAAAAACTCCCCTCAGCCTTATATATCTCTCTATTGGGAGTCTTTCCAAACCTCACAGATCTTAGAAATTTTCTTTCCTTAAATTTTTTGGTTGATTTTTTCACTGGTCAAATACCAACGCTAAAACTATTCTCAAAACCATAATTAATGACATGCAATCAAGTCGGTGAAGATGTACTCTAATTTGATAGATTATTACACTTAATAAATATACTGTTACTTTTATTATGCACAAGTAATATTTTGTTTGAGAGTGCCATAGGCATGAGTAATTTACTAGTATATATATATATATGGCTGGAACAAGATAGTAACGTTAAAGTGAAAATCATCCGGCAAAACTTTTGAGAACTTCATTATTAATTTCTTGTAATCTTTTGAGAGTTTTATTAGCAAATTTTTTTGTGAGAAACTCATTTTGACTAATAGTGGAACTTTTATAAATTCCTTTCGTAATACTATAAAGCCAGTATCATAGTTAGGGCTAAATACTGGCTGGCACCCAAACTAGGAACTGCGAACTAGTGGTGGTGACTTAATTAGCACCGGAGCAAGTTAGAGGCGAAGGTCTATTAGCATTTGCAAAGCTAGTAGTTATATTAATATTGTGGATAAAGTAGAGAAAAATCTCAAAAAAGGAGTCTTGAAGAGTAGACGTAAGTTTTAGAGTTCAAAACCAATCACGATAAATTTCCAGTGCTGTATTCTCTACTTTTGTCTCACTTTTAAGCTTAATTGTGTCGTTTTGAGTTTGTCCAATTTCCTACTGCTAATTATCTCTGATTTTGAGCTTGCTCATTTCAACTTTGAGCTTGCTTATTTGTCTCTGCAAGCGAACTTGTTTTTGAGTTTTGAGCTTATTCACCTATCACTTTAGGGGAACTGGTCTTTGAAGTTTTGAGCTTGCCTGTCTCTAAAGTTTCGAATTTTTCATTTCAGTTTTAAGCATACTCACTTTATTTATATAGTGTCATCTTAAATTAAGTTTAATTTTTGTAGACCCAGTATCTTTTAGGTTAACAGATATATATATATATAAACATGAAGGCATATATATTTATTTAAATAATTTCTAACTTTTTATGCATCAATTTCTTCCAAAAATGACTACAATTATATTACTTTAACCAAATAAAAGAAACACAACACAAAAGTTTCTATGTAAAATCTTATAGAAGACGTGTTATTGTTTTAGGAGCCTTGCCCCAGAAAAATTTCTAATTATCCTTCAAAACAAAAAAGTTCGAATGCCAACATCATAGAGCTTTTAAATCCCGTGAAAAATGAAGTACGACCATACGATCAAAAAATGACATCTAATCTTTACTGACTGTCTAATTTGATCTGCTAGATGGGAAATTGACTAACAATAACAACATGGAGTCTCCATTGACGTGACATATTTGGAGACCGCACTCGTATTGGACTCATTGTTCGGAAGTTAGAGCACTTTTCTTCAAAGCTTAATTTGCAAATAATTGATTTTTTTTTTCTACCGGATGAAAATGAAGGGAACATATTGAATTACACAAATGCTATGTTTGAATTTCAATTTGTCAAGAAAAAAAAAACGAAAGAAAATAAATTTATTTATATATACAAATATTTTTTTATCGGTAACCAAACAAAAAACAATTTTTTCAACACATACCTATTTATTTTCTTTCTTTACCTATCTTTGCCCTTTCTTTTTCTCTTTATCTGTTTGCATATCCAAGATCCATACATAGTAAAAATTAATGTTAGTCTTCATTAGTCGTTGCTGCTTAAATATAATTTTCCAAGTTTAGTACCACAGTCTTTCATGGCACGCCGCAAATTTTGAATGAATATCTCTGCCAGCAGCCATGCCAAACTTCGCATGAAAACAATACATACTGCTAGAAAAAGAATTTGGTGTACCGTAGTCAATACTAGAGAGCAGATTTCTTGACGTAAATATTAAACGATGGCTTTTAGTAAGTTATTGTTGTAAAAAAATTTGTGTTTTATATAACTGATTACATTGTAAAAGTGAAATTACAAGTTTTTAACTTTAGAGGTGTTTGGACGTAACTTATGACTTATGCTTATGGCTTTTTTGAAATGTGTTTAGGTGAGTAACTTAAAAAAATAGTTTATGTCTAATCATATTTTTCGAGAAAAACTATTTTTAAAAGTAGATTTTTGAAAATAGCTTATAGCTTATGACTTATGGCTTATAGCGTCCAAATACCCCTTTTGTGTTTGTTTACATTAAAATAATTATAAATAGTTTTAATTAATTTACTTTTAATCCTAATAAATTTTGTTAAGCATTTTGTAGGCTTTTAGATAAAAGAAGAAGCAAACTCACATGAAAAGAAAACAGTATTCATAGATTGGAGACCACCCAATTGGGCAAACATTTATTTTCTAACAACTTCATCAAAACAAACAACTTATGTTTTTGTTTTGGATAAAAGAGAGAGTAAACTCACATGGAAACATGACAATTGACATAGAAAGAAGGAAATTGACAAAAAAAAAAGACAATTCACATGACAATTGACATGGAAAGAAGAAATTAATAATTAAAAGAAAAGAATAATGCATCATTGATAGGGAATGGATGGCTTAATCATGTGAGTTTATAAGTAGCAACACCAAGGCTAAGGAATGAGAAATAAGGCAAGAGAGAGAGAGAGAGAGAGAGAGAGAGAGAGAGAGAGAGAGACTAGGGAGGAGGCAAGAGAGAGAAAAAGCTAGGGGAAGAGTTTGACATTTGGCTGAGACTTCTCTCTTGGGGGTTTATTTCTGAGGCTTTATTTCTCTTTCATTTATGTATGTTATTTTGTATTAAACCTTTTTATATATAAAGTTTTTTTTTTCTTCCATGTCTAAACTTTTCAATATTAGTAGCTAGTTTTATATTCCTGGATCCAATTGGAAATATTGATTGACCGAATTGGGTTGATCGATTAAGGTTTGTCTTTTCATTATGGATTCATTTGAAAACTTAATGTCTTTACATACGTTTGGTATATTACATGCTTGGGTAAGTACACGTATATTTTATGCACGGAACCATATTAAGTTTAAGAGTAGTGTAATTAATATAGGCATAGTGTAAAAGTAAAATAGATGCTGGTTTACTCTACACTTTTCGGAAGTTTGTATATTTTATGTGGGTACTATATATAGCATATTTTTATGTCAAACCTCTGGTGAGTACCCAAGACCCTTAATCCTAATTCGGAATGGATAGAGTTATATTCATGAATATTTGACGTTTAGTTACTTTGAAAATTTAGACTTTTAATTATGTTTGTAATTCCTTCTGTCTTGACAAAGCATTCGGTATATACAAATCGATGGCGAGGATCTTCGATTTTCATTTAATAAGTTTCTAAGCTAGAACATTTGAAAACATATGCTTTTAATTATACTTGTTTCACTTATGCCCTGATAAAGCATTGACAATTGTTTATGAGTTGATGGTAAAGATATCATGATTTTAACGTCATATTCTAGTGATTGATTATTTTGAATATACCTATCTGCTAATTTACGATATTTGAGTTGGCTAAATGATTGGTAGTTGGTAAACATATATTGATCATTCTTAAGTAAGTCAAGTGATTGAATCAATTAAATACAAGACAATTTTATTTTATTATGTTTATGTTAATGTCTAATTTAGCAACCTCTATCTCAAAACCACAAAAAAATTTTAATTTTCTTTTGGTTACATTTGTCATCTGGTTTTACCTACTAGATCCGTGCTCTATAGTTCAACCTTGTTCTTATCGAATTATTTTTATTATGTACTGCTTCACCTTACCTATTTTTGTGTGTGTTAAGTAGATCAAGCATTTTTGGCTTTGTTGTCGGGGAACGATGGTGAGGAGTTAAAACTGTGGAAAAAAATAAAAATAAAAAACACAAAAATAAAAAAATTTATAAAAAAATTAGAAAATTATAAGAAAAAAAAAAATAATAATAATAATAAATAATAAAAAAACAAGACCGTTGCGAGTGACTCAAGGAGGACAATTGAACTTCAAATCTTATACATTTGCTGTGGAGTAAGGACATGCACATTTGTTGTTTTCTTACATTAACGAAGAAGTTGGACTGTACGTATATGTATATATATCTAACTATTTAACATTATTCTTTTCTTTAAGTGGATAACCCTAAGTGGATAACCTCTAGGGTTATCATTGCTAATATTTTACTTTCTGCACTTTAATTTCAGTCTCGTATTTTTAATTATTTTTCTTTTTGTGGTTTACCTCTGGGGTTGATCCACTAACTTTTTAGGCCGGTGCCCTTGACAAGGTGACCATTACTAACGTATTTACTAACTCTAACGTTTGTTTCTTGTTGTTGTTTGTGTTTAGAGCACATGTTTTGTTTCTTTTCATTTATGTTATAATTTTCATTTCTTTTTTTTAGTGTTTTGTTATTTTCTTTTGTTGGGCGTGTTAGTGTCGTCATATCCTCTAGCCTGTCCAAAGGCCAAGAGAAAAGTCTTATGGAATTTCTAAAGATCCAAAGAAAAGTCTTAGGTTGGACCATAACTAGGTTACACGTTATTAGTCGTGTTATTTGCTTATAACGTTTATATCTTTAAAAAAGTCTAAATCTGTGCATCTAATACAAACACGCTTCAACGCACACATGTGAAAGAGGTTTTAGAGATGAGAAGTACTAAAGTTTCTCGATGGGGTATCACATACTCTATCTGTAATTCAAAATGGGCTAGTCCAATCTAAGTGGTTCCTAAAAAGTAAAGAGTCATGATAAACCACAAGGATGAGATTAAATGAATAGACGCAACACCTGATTCGTTCTAACAATTAGATTGTTAATTTGTCTTTAGTTGGGGGGTACCCACCCCTTTTTGTTAGTTTTCATTTTTCATTATTTGTTTTATTTTGTGTGTTGTTTTATTTTGTGAATTTTTGTGACTAACAAACATCAAAAAGAGCCATCTACTAGTGTCATTGAATCAAATGGTTTACCTAGATATTATTAAAGGGCGAGTAAATGCTGAGGTATTAAGACGCTTTAGACTCACCAGAATATTAAACTATCTTGATTTTGATGTCAAAAGTCTGGCTCGAGTTTGTAATGATTATTCTTCTTAGCATGTGATAGGCTTAAGTATTTTATTTACGTGTTTATCTATATTTGTAAATATGACTAACATTTATTTTGCATATGTTTTGTATTCTTTCAAAAGAAATAAAATAAAATAACATATGCGCAAGACCGAGGAACGTACAATTTGAATATCTTAATGCACTTGAGATCAACAAAAAAAGGTTTGTGTATTTTTTATAATTTTATACAGTATTATGTGAAATGTAAATGTAAATTTTGGGAATTTGTTAAAACATGTTTTCATTCACCTTATCACAATTTTTGTTTTATCCTTTTTTCTTAATACAGTTGCAATATTTTATCTTAACATATAGAAAGAGACTATTTTACATCACTGATTATCATCCTTTCTTCTTAGTATTTTTACATATTGTATAATTTCATCTTTACAAAAGTGGAGATTATTCATCAAGTGAGCTTTAAAATTAATCACGTCTTTCGAAGTGCTTACATTTAATCTTAATGAATTTCTTCAACATCACTTTTTCAGTAGCTCTATTATACTTATATTTGACTCAATTGTTTGAATTGTGACGGTAATTGAATATGTTTAATTCTTATAATCTTGAGTTATTATGCACTTTCAAAAATGAATCGAGGCCATCTTTGATCATTTGAGCCATAAATTTCTTTGTTGACAGAATTCTCTTGGAACTATCTTTAAGCATATTTCTTTGTTTCTTACTACATATATAATTGCTAAAATTTCATCTCTAAAGACGAAAATACAAGTATCTTCACTTGTGCAAGTTAAATTGAGAAATTGGGTGATCTATTTGTAATATGAAAAAAAATAAATTAACAACAAAGAAAAGAAAAAAAAAACAAAGGAAAAAGGGAAGTACAAGTAAAAGAAGAAAAGAAAAGAAGAAGAAGAAGAAGAAGAGGTTGGCTGTTTAAAAAATATCAAATCAAATCAAATAAAATTAGGAAATTGAAGGTATGTATATATTGATCAATTCATGCCTTGATCATATATGTTTTGAGCCTTGCATTTGTGGGTACCGTAATTGAAAATTCTCACGAGACACTACTCGTCCACTAGGGGTAACCTATGAGTTTAAAGGCTTAGTGCATATGCTAAATGCACTCGTGATTTCTATAAAAGTAGAGCATATATTTTTAAGTGTGTTTATTTATTTAAGTTGTGGGGTGTGATTATAGTGTAAAAGTGTAATTACAAGTTCCTAACTTTGTGTTTGTTAGCATTAAAATAATTATAAATAATTTTAATTAATTTACTTTTAATCTTAATAAATTTTGTTGAGCATTTTGTAGGCTTTTAAATAAAGATGGAGCAAAGTCACAAGAAAATAAGGGAGTTTTAATTGATTGGAGCCCACCTACATAGGCAAACATCCATTTTTCAACAACTCCACCAAAACAAGCAACCCATGTTTTTGCTTTTGGATAAAAGATGGAGCAAATTCATGTGAAAACATGACAATTGACATGAAAAGAAGGTAATTGACATGAAAATAAGATAATTCACATGAAAAGAATGCAACTCACATGGCAATTGACATGGAAAGATGACAATTGACATGAAAAGAAGATAAAAGAAGAAATTAATAATTAAAGAAATGAATAATGCATCATTATAGGGAAATGATGACTTCTTCTTGTGAGTTTATAAATAGCAACACCATGACCAAGGAAGGAGAGAGGAGGCGAGAGAGAGAGAGAGAGAGAGCTAGGGGAGAGTCCGGCCTTTGGCCGAGGCTTCTCTTCTAGGGGTTTATTTTTCTCTTCTATATATGTATGTTGTTTTGTATGAAACCTTTTCATTCATAAATTTTGTTTTTTTTTTTTTTTTATGTCTAGACTTTTCAATATTAGTAGCTAGTTTTATTCTTATAGCCAATTGGAAAGATCACTTGACCGAATTGGGATGATTGATTAAGGTTTGTGTTTTATTTCCAGATTCATTTAAAAACTTAGTATTTTTACACATATTCAGTATGTTGCATTGTTGGACACATACACATACATTTTATGCATGGAATGGTTTCATGTGAGTTTAGACCAAATTAAGTTTAAGAGTATTGTAATTAATATAGAAATAGTGTAAAAATAAAGTAGATGTTGTTTACTCTATACTTTTCAGAAACTTGTATATTTTATGCGGGTACTCTGTCCTGTATATTTTTATGTCAAACCTCTAATGAGGATCTAAGGCTCTTAATTCTAATCCGGAATGAATTGAGTTATATTCATGAATAATTGACATTTAGTTACTTTCGAAAACTTAGATTTTAATTATGTTCGTAATATCTTCTGTCTTGACAAAGCAGTCGATATATGTAAATCGATGGTGATGATCTTCAATTTTAATTTAATAAGTTTCTATGTTAGAACATTTGAAAATAGGTGCTTTTAATTATGCTTGTTCCACTTATGCCTTGACAAAGTATTGCCAAGTGTTTATGAGTCGATGGTTAAGGTTTTATGATTTTAACATCATATTCTAGTGATTAATTATTTTGAATATACTCATCTACTAATTTATGAGGTCCGAGTAGGCTAAACGATTGACAGTTGGTAAACATGTATTGATTTCTCAAATAAGTCAAGTGATTGAATCAATTGAATCAAAGACTATTTTATTGTATTATGTTTATGTTAATGTCTAATTTAGCAACGTCTATCTCAAAACTACAAAAAGATTTTATTTTTCTTTTGGTTACGTTTGTCATCTGGTTTTAACTACTATATTCCTTCTATGTGGTTCAATCCTGATTTTATCGAATTATTTTTATTACGTAGTACTTTGCCGCACCTACTCTTTGGTGTGTAAGTAGATCAAGCAATACCTATATACCTATTTATTGAAAATGGTGAAACACCTTGGAAGTGGTTTACCTTAGAAATTTATTGCCAGTGAAGTGCCGACATGGTCATTGTGTGTGTGTGTGTGAGAGAGAGAGAGATGTGTATGAGTTCATTCCAAAAACATACCTGGAATAATTCAATGTAAAGTTTAGGTACATATACAAATATGTAATTCCTATTTTTTTTTTATTTTTGCTAATTGACTATGATAGATAAACTGAGTAGGTTTTCGGAAGAGTTGATATAAATGGTGAGACCCATCAAATGGTAGTGCGAAATCGATCTGATATTTTGTTCCAGGTCCTTGAGCTAATGGTCATATTACTCAGTGGCCTTGTCAGAGTATAGATTGATAGAAATAAGAGCCTTAACCAACAAGTCCATCATGAAAACTTGGGCTTCATACAACTTTGATTTGTTGTGATTCAGACCAAGTTAAATAATAAGTTCAGTTTAGGCTCCCAAACCCTTTATTTGGTCAATCTTCATTGGAACAGTGGCACCCTTTCTAGTCATGGAGGCATTAATCAGTCACTCTAATCACATCAGAGAGAGAGAGAGAGAGAGAGAGAGAGATATGTATGTAATCGTGCTAAACACATACCCAGAAGAACTCATTAGTGCAAAGCTTAAGAACGTATGGAAAGGTGTAATTCCCATTATTTTTCTCATATGAGATGTTACATGGTATTGTATATTACTCTTAGCACCACCAATGGAAAATGCCCAATTTTCCATAGTACGCCTCTTATTTAGACATTATTATTACTAGAAAGAAGGACATTTTGCTCTTAGTAGCTTGAGAATATTCCTCAATAGCTTCAAACCCTGGAAACCAAAAGGAAAAATGTTGCATTAGTGACACTAGGGGAATACTTCAAGCAATTGCATATTTGTAATCATGGCAAAGGAATCGATATATTTGAGCATTACTGGTTGTAATCGATGTTGATTTTCCCAGCTGCAGTGTCAGCGATCAGGGAGAAGGCTTCTTGAGAGAGATCCAAGGTTCCTTGGCATCCTGGTGATGGACAGCGATCCACGACCTTCACAGTCACGCTGCCACCCCTGCAAGGCTGTGGGACACCTTGGTTTGTTGGTCCAGTGCATGAAACGCTGTACATTCTTCCACATGCAGCTCCATTGTCCCAGAGGGCATCACTGGCTGCAGCGATCATCACCCCTTGATCTTCGAAGCCATAGCATGCAGAGGCTGGCAAACCAAAAAAATAATAATATACATAGTCGTATAGTTCACATTTTCGGAGAACATGATTTTTACATTTTCTTACTAGAAATTTGAGTTAATAGCAGCTCATACGCACATGGGTAGAAGTTCTTTAATCTCTACATTTCACATGCTAGTCACTACACTGGTTGGATGACACTTAGAGAGATATAGGATAAATATGAAAAATGTCATTCTTCTGGAAAATTAGATCAAAATATATACCAGAATGATGTGACAGTAATATTATTGTCATTAAGAGCCATCATGATTGGTCATTATTTTAAAGTGGATAGCTCTTATCCAACCATATTATTTTAGTGATAAATTCTATAAGAAATTTTATGTTTATATAGCACTACTTGAGAAATATTGGTGTAATTGGAGCCTCACCTCAGTCCACGGTCTTGCTCTACCATTTACCCCTTTTTAGTGTGTTCAGGACTCATTTAGTAGCAAGAACTCATTGTATTTGTGAAAGAACGAGTAAGAATGACGTAGTTTTCTAAGAGTATTGCATAATTTTTCTAGAGAGAGAGAGAGTATACTCACGAACATAGACATTGTAGTAAGTAGCAGTTCCGGCGATTGCAGCAGCAACAGAGATTAGGCATGCAGTAATGCACACCATGATAATAGGACGCATGTTGATCGACATCTCTCCAGTAATTTGTTTGTGAAATGGACGCTCTAAGAGTACTCTATTGTAGGGTGAAACTTATTGTAAGTTCAACGTGCTATGCACCAAATTGTGGTGAATGTTGCCCTATTTATAGGACCAGATAGACCACCCTTCTCAACAGCAAGCGGTCTATACACGTTTATCCTCTTGTTTCGTAGTGGTGTTTTCTAACATCAAACCTTTCGTCTTCTAGATGGGGAATTGACATGTTTTCGGATTCAAAGCTTGCACGTAATTGCTTTGTTCAAGCATGGACAAATTGAAGGGAAGCAAATGAAATTTCAAATAAGACAATGTTTGGTACGAAATAATGAAATAGAATAAAAATGAGAATAGAATAATCATGCACATTCTCTTGTTTGTGCGCTTAGTTGGAATAGAATTATCATTCACATTCTATTATTTCAAAAATGAAATTTTGCAACAAAAATGTTTTTCGGTAACCAAACAAAAAATAAAATTTTTTTGACATATCCCTATTCATTTTCTTTATCTTTTTCCTTTTCTTTTCTCTCTTTGCCTATCCAAGATCCAAAACAAAGCGAAATTGAATGTTAGCCTTCATTAGTCGTTGCTGCTTAAATATAATTTTCCAAGTTTAGTACTACAGTCGTTCATGGCACGCAGCAAATTTTGACTTGAATATCTCTGCCAGCAGCGATGCCATACTTCGCATGAAACAGTACACACTGCTAGAAAAAGAATTTAATGTACTGTAGAGTGTAGTCAATACAAAAGACTAGATTTCTTGACATAAATAGTAAACGATGGCTTGTAGTAAGTTATTGTTGTAAAAAAAAAAAAAAAAGTTTTATATACCTATGTATTGAAAATGGTGAAACACCTTGAAAATAGTTTACCTTATCAATTTAATTTATTTTGGTTAAACATTCATAGCACTCTTCCACTTTCACTGAATCCCACTTTGATTCTTTAGTTTTTAATTGTAATATCTCTCATTCACCTATCATTTCTTAAGCGAACAGAACAAAAGGAAAAGAATAATTAATGAAAGTAAGCATTATTATGAACCAATCCCTTATGGCCATGTGGCATATGACAGCCACCATGCCACATGGGATTATTTTCTCTCAACCGATGGAATCTGCCGAGTTATCTTCTATTTTCCTGTCCCCCTCTGCAAATCCCTTATTGTTAGGTTTTTTTGTTTTTTTTTTATCAAAAAAAAAAAATTTTGTTGGATTATCACTACTGAATTTTCATATTGTCTTGTTTTTTTATAATAACAAATTAATGATTCCTAACCTTTTTTTTTATTTAAATGAAATTATTTTCAATGAATTAATGATCTTAATTTGAAAGGCCATTTTTTTTTCATCATTTCTTTATTCATTTTATATTCTTTTTAAAATACGTATTTTTCATGCGAAAGTGATTTGATGACAATATGGTAATTACACTTAGAGACAGTTTTCTCTCAACCTAACCAACGGTCAACTTACAAGGGATCACATTTCTTTTTGACAAATAGTGCAGAGTTAACTGTAATAATTAAAAAATAAATGGATCAAAGTGGGATTCCAATAAAAATGCAAGGGTGCTAAATATATTTAACCTAATTTACGGCCAGTGAAGTGCCGGCATGGTAAGATGTAATTCCCATTATTTTCTCAGATGAGATGTTTCTTCGTATTTTATTATAATCTTAGCATCACCAACGGAAAATGCTCAATTTCCATGATAGACAAACCTTTGTTGGTGGCATTATAGCTCGAATTCTAATGGCTGTTGCAACATCCAGAATTTTATTAAGTTAATTGACTATGAAAGACAAACTAAGTAGATTTTTGGAAGAATAGATCTAAATGGTGAGACCCATCAAATGGTTGGTGCGAAATCGATATGATATTTTGTTCCAGATCCTTGAGTTGATTGTCTAATTACTCGTGGCCTTGTCAGAGTATAGCCTCAACTAATAAGTCGATTATGAAAACTTAGGCTTTATAGAACTTTGATTTATTGTAATTCAGACCATGTTAAATATTAAGTTCAGGATAGGCTCCCAATTAAACCCTTTATTTGCTCAATGTTGATTGGAAGTGTCGCCCTTTCTAGACATGGAGTCATTAATCAATAATCAGTCACCTAATTATGGGGGCTCACCCCTAACTCATGTAGTTTGGAAGTTCTTTGTGGTTTAGCACAAGATCGTGGAATCACATCACACACACACACACACACAGAGGTGTATGTGTTCATTAGTGCAAAGCTTAAGAACATATAGAAAGGTGTAATTCCCATTATTTTCTAGTATGAGATGTTGCATGATATTTATTATACTCTTAGCATCAGCAATGGAAAATGCTTAATTTTCCATGATATGCCTCTTATTTCGACATTATTACTAGAAAGGACGTTTTGTTATTAGTAGCTTGAAAATATTCATCAATACCTTCAAACCCTGAAAACCAAAAGAAAAAATGTTGCATTAGTGACACTAGCTAGGGCATACTTCAAGCACTTGCGCATACATTTGTAATCAAGGCAAACGAATCGATGTATTTGAGCATATATTACTGGTTGTAATTGTTGAACCTATGCCATTAGATCCTCATTGGATCCATTGGCAAGCAACTTATCCATCAATGGGTCTTTCTTACACTCCAAGACACCATTGATGGTGTCTCCATCAAAGAAGGGATTCCATGAGGATCCAAGGGTTTTTGTCTCCAACGTAGTGGCTATAAAGCCACTACCATTGTGTAGGATAGATATACTTCGACAAGTGAAAGTTGAGAGTGATGGGGTGTTTGAGAGAGTTTTTTTGTAAGTTGAGTTGGGTTGAGTGAAGAAGCTTTCCTCCTTCTCCTTTATAATTAGTTTTCTTCATTTAGTAAAGTTGTTTTTCTCTCTCAATTCATGTGTGAATATTTTTTGGGGACAACAAGTGGTATCAGAGTTTTGTTAGAGTTGTCAGAGCAAAAACAGAGCAATTTTTGCTCCATGTATAGAAATCGAAGTACTCAAAATTGTGTTTTGACAACACAAGTGTGTTTGTCTCGATGATATAAGTCTAACGCCGTAAACCACATTCAAAATAGAGCTAAAACGAACCTGTACAAGCCGGTCAAAATTTGTCTCCAACAAGTCAACGCCAAAGAAATCGATGTGACATCGTCACTAACGTCATTACTGTATTAGTAGTGACATAATCACGGACATTAGACTTGCATTAGTAATGACATCAATGCCCAGTCACCTGCTACATCAGTGCCTAGTCAGCATTAACTGCCACATCACTAGAACCTTTACAAATTATGGTTTGGCCCCTAAATTTTTTAAAATTATAGTTTGACGCCAAAACTGTCAAAAATTATAGTTTGGAGCCCATATTTTCTAAAAAATATAGTTCGATCTCAAAATTTTTTAAAAATTACGTTTTAATCCCAAAACTTTCTAAAAATTACAGTTCAACCTTAAATTTTTTGAATTTTTAGAGAAGCCAACAACGTCAACTACAGGAGGCATGATCATGTTCACCTCTTCAAATTATGCTATTTGGAGAACTCGAATGGAGGATTACTTGAATTGTCGGAATTCATTTGATCCTTTGGATAAAGTAGGGGTGAAACCGATGGCAATAACGAAAGTAGAGTGGAAAAGAAAGAACAAGAAGATTATCGGTCTGATCAGACAACAGATTAACCATAGCATATTCCACCATGTTGCCCAGAAAACAGATGCATGTACCCTTTGGGTGAAACTAGAGAATATATATCAAGCCAAAACCGCTCGAAACAAAGTTTTCTTGATGCGGCGACTTGTCAACTTGAAGTTAAAGAGCAGAACTTCAATTGTCGAGCGCACTAGTGAGTCTCAGAATCTAGTGAACTAGCTCACACCTATGGAACTGCCATTGGAAGATGAAAAGCAAGCCCTTTTACTTCTCAGTTCTCTACCAAACAGTTAGAAGACATTGGTGGTGTTCCTCAGCAACTTAGCTCCAAACGAAAAACTCACTATGACAATGGTCAATGATGCTCTGTTCAATGAAGAAGCCAGACAGAAGGAAGCTGGAATGAAGCAATTGTATGCCCACGCTACAGAAAATAAGGGAAGGCCTGAGGAAGATAACAGAGGCCGAGGTAGAGGTAGAAGTAGAGGTAGAGGAAGAGGCAGAAATAGAAGCAAAGGAATGTCATAGGATCATGGCAAATCTAGTGACAGACATAACAAGTTTACCTGCTATCATTGTGGCATTGAAGGTCATATGAAGAAAGATTGCTAAAAATTGAAAAGGGAGCAAGGTCAAGGCCGTTATTAGCACAATAAGGAAGATGGTGACACTGTAGTCACCATTAAGGGTGATGTCACAATACTCTCTATAGAAGAAGAGATGTGCCTCCACGTTGCTACCTAGGATTCTGAATGGGTGGTAGACACAGCAGCTTCCTACCACACCACTCCCCACAGCGAGTTCTTCACGACGTACAAAGCTAGAGACTTTGGTATTATGAGAATGGGGAACACCAGTTCATCAAAGATCGTGGACATTGGTGATGTTCGGATCAAGACCAATGTTAGCTGCATGATAGTGTTGAAGGACGTCAGACAAGTGCTCGACCTCCGGCTCAATCTTATTTCTATGATAGCCCTTGATCAACAGAGTTATGACAACCACTTCAGCAATGCCACTTGGAAGAAATCAAAAGGTGCCCTAGTTGTTGCCCTAGGATATATTTGCAGCACATTGTAGAGAACCCATGTGAAGATTTGTCCAGACAGCCTCAATGCAGTTAAAAATGAGGCACTACCAAATCTGTGGCATAAGGGACTCGGCCACATGGGAGAAAAAGGATTGTTTACATTAGTGAAAAAGGCTCTCATTCTAGTAAACAAGGAGATTACACTGAACCCCTGTGAGCATTGCTTGTAACATTGAGTCTCGTTCAGTTCTTCCACACGAAGAAGATCAGAGTTATTGAGTCTAGTACATTCAGATGTTTGCAGTTCCATTGAAGATGAGTCATTGGGTTGTAATGTGTATTTTGTTACCTTCATTGATGATGCATCACAGAAGGTGTGGGTGTATTTCTTAAAGACAAAAGATCAAGTATTCAAACAATAGAGGCTAGTACACGTACAAGGAGTTCAAGGTATACTGCTCATAACGCGGTATCTGCCAAGAGAAGACAGTCCCACGCACCCTATAGCACAATGGAGTAGCCGAGAGAATAAACCGAACCATTGTGGAAAGAACCCGGCGTATACTCAATATGGCTACCAAAGTCATTCTGGGTTAAAGCTATTCGTGTTGTCTACTACCTGATCAATAGATCACCATCAGTGCCATTAAAATTTGAAGTTCCGCATATGGCATGGTATGGAAAGAAGGATGTCTCTTACTCTCACCTGAGAGTATTTAGGTGCAAGGCATTTGTACATGTATCCAAGGAAAAGAGGTAGAAGCTGGACTTGAAGTCTACTCCATGTATCTTTATTGGCTACGGCAATGAAGTGTTCGGATACAAATTGTGGGATCTGGAAAACATAAAGACAATCAGAAGCAAGGATGTTGTGTTCCAAGAGAACTAGTTTTATGAGGAACCGACTTTGTCTAGTGGTTCTAACTCCCGTGTTCCTGACATGATTCCAGATCCAGTACCAGTCCAGCTCACCACTATCACGCCTAGACTTTTCGCACTAGAGGAATACACACACAAGTGGAAAAAATATTGTCCTCTCTCGTTAGAATTCATCCTCCTAGAAGAATGAGTGCGATTAGGTTTGAATTGAAAATTGATTTGAATAAATGGCTTTTAGAAAACATTTGGAGTCGCCACCTAACTTGATTAAGATATGTTAGGTCACATAAAAACTAAGCACAATCAGAAGACTACACTTACGGTTTTTGAAAACGATTTTAAAAATACTTCCTTAAGAGAGGGTTTTTTAGAACACAGGTTGTTTGGCAACTTTTGAAAATATTTAAGCACTTTTTGAAAATAACTCCATTTGGTCTTTGAAAACAGTGATCAAGGTTCGGAGGTTGGTTACGTGTAGGGAAGACGCACTAAGCCATCACCCTACCTCGCCCTTGCCGTACCTACATGTCTATTCACCCTAGATTCACCCACTAAAATCTTCAATTAATATATCTCCAAAACTATTCACTTTAGAAAAGAATTTTTAAAAGAATGATGCATGATATGCAAATGCAAGAAAAGAGTTTAACTTTTAAAATAAACTTAGAAAACAAATTTGTCATTTGAAAAGAAGAGTTGAGTTTTAAAAAGAAGAGTTTTACAAATTGAAAACAGGGATTTGAAAATAGATTTTAGAATTAGAAATTTAAAATAAATTATGGAATTAGAAACTTGAAAATGGTTATGAAAATGGAGATTTGAAAAAAGTTATAACCGCACCCATGAGAGTTACCTACGTATCTTTTTTGAGGAATTAGGTCACTCGTAGTTTGGACAAGAGTCCGATTGAAAATAGAAGATTTTGATTGGAAAAAAAATTGAGTTGGAATTCGAATTGGAAGATTAGGAAATCAGGATTAAGCTTAGACCTAGAATTGAACTTGAAAGAGGATTTGACCCTTGGAAGAGAACTTGGACTAGATTTGGAAAGATAGAGTTTTGGGAGACCTATGATTCCACTCTAAAAGTGTAATCTTTGTCCCCTAATTAAGTGTTTGTTAGCCTCTATATGGGTATTAGAATAGATTTTTAGCAATAAATTGATTTAAAGTGATTTTTCATGTGTATTGTAGGTTTTTGGTGATAAAATAGTGAAAAAAGGCTTAAAGAGAAAAAGCCCGTCCGGATGGACCGTTCGAACGGTTAAACCATTTGGACGGTGCGTTCGGATGGACAAATGACCGTTTGGACGCTTAGACCATTCGGACGCCCCGTTCAGACAGGCGAATTACCGTTCAGACGCTATGACGAAGATTGGAGTTCCAAAGTTGATATTCCCTGTCCAAAGTCGTTTCAGAGTCGATATTTCCCATTCTAAGCTATCACAGAGTCGTATTTTTCTGTTCGAAGAAATACATAGCCGAGTTTCCTCGTCTGAAGACCGTCCAAATGGTGAAATAACCGTTCGAACGACTATGGCACCATCCGAATGATGCGTCCGGACGCATATCGGACGTACTTAGGACGCACTTCGGACGGTGAGTGCAGATTTGTCCTACAACCCAGTAGTCGAAGAAAAAAGGGGGATATGTTAGATTTTACGGTTGGAGTTGCGGGTAAAGAAGGAGAATAGGGGAAAATCATGTATTTTGCTTAGATTTACTTTACTTTGTTGTCTTTAGGACTTGGGGAAGTGTTTAGATAGTTTTCTAGTGTTGATTTAGTGTAATCTTTCACATTTTATGTAGTTCAATATATTTTCACTTTTGGTTTAAAGTCAAGATGTTGTCTCTACACTTTGGAAAGCTCTCAACCATGGAATCTTCAAGCTAAACTCATTGTTTGGGAATAAATGTGAAGATCTACCAAGGAAAGCATGAAAAATGAAAGGGGAGTCCTTGAATCTTGTTGAATATCTATTTTGCATATTTTTCTCTAATTATATTGTAGAAATCTTAGATCTATAATCATAGTTAATAACATATGATTTATTTCTAAAGAACTCATAAATGATGATAAAACTTAATTCCAAAATAATTAGAGATCCATAATAACACAAAGCTAAACTTTCCGAATCAAGGACCTTTGGACGGTTCTTGATTTGAGTTAACCCAAACTCCCCCTTTCAAATTCCGTGCTAGAATTGGTAGATTGGAACATTTGAACCCAAACCCCCCTTTTTAATCAAGTTAAATCTCTACTTGTGCTCATTTGGAATTTCGGTTAAATTAAGAGTTAATTTAGTTATAATTGTGGTTGTTATAGTAGAATTTTCATAATTGTCAATTTGCTTTAGCTAGAATCAAGTTGTAGGTTTCAATTTCATTTTAATTGTTTGTCTAGTTGCTAGTAAACCAAACCCTCATACACCAAAAAAATTTCGGTCAATTTTAGCTAACATAGCCATCGATTTCACTCTTGGTTTGCGGTTGTAATTTGAATACATTTCTAAACTCTACTCGTTTCAATTGCTAAATTGGCAGAGGTTTCATGGGAGAACATGATAGTGGGAGTCCCCCCACTTAAACTACAAGCACCTCCATCACGGTGAGCGTGGAAAGGACGAGTCAACCTAGACTTAGGAAAGATGGGATTTAGGAAAGACTTGAGGTTTAAGAAAGATTTGACTCGAACGTTGGACTTGGAAGATTAGGGAAGTTGGATTTAGGAAAGGTTCAAATTAGTAAAGTTCCGTTTTAAGAAAGTTTCATTTTAGGAAAGTTTCAGTTTAGGAAAGTTTTATTTTAAGAAAGGTTTTGAAATAGGAAAGTTTTGAATTAGGGAAGTTTTGAATTTAAAAATTTTAGAATTTTAAAAAGATTTAAAGTTTGAGTTTAAGAAATACTTAAGATTGGGAAAGGTCTGAGTTTAGGAAAGATTTTGAAAATTCAGATTTGGAAAGTTGAAATTTGGAAAGGTACGGATTTAAGAAAGGTTGGAATTAGGAAAGATTAAGAAGTTTAAAGTTAAGGAAAGATTTGAAAGGTTAAGTTTTGGAAACTTAAGGTTTAGAAAAGTATGAGATTAGGAAGGAGTGGATTATGAAAGGTTTAGATTAGGAAGGATTGAGATTCCTATTTCCTAAAACAAAAGATTGGATTTCGTTTCTAAAAAAGAGATGATTTGATTTTATTTCCAAAAACGGAGGATTGAATCTAGTTTCCTAAATGGGAGATTAGATTTGCTTTCCTAAAGGAAAGATTAGATTTGACATGAAATTGGAAAGATGAAGTTTTGGAAATCCTAGATTTTGGGATAAAAAATAGGTTTTGGAAATATATGGTTTTGATGTAGAAAATAGGATTTGGAAACCTAAAATTTGGGGTAAGATTAAAAATCATGTTTTAGGAAAGAAAATTAGGATTTCCTAATCATTGGCTCTAGGGTTTAACTTGGACTCTAAGAGAAGAGATTTTTGGAAAGTGAGTTTTTGGAAAGGGATTTTGGAAAGAGTTTTTAGGAAGAAAACCTAGGGAGCGTTTTTAGAAAATGAATTTTAAAGAGAGCGTTTTGGAAATGAGTTTAAAAAGAAGTATTAAGGGAAGTAAGTTTCGTGAAGGGAATTTTTTAGAAAGCAATTTTGGAGAGGAGATTGGGGAGAGTTTTTAGAAAGTAGACGTAAAAATAGATTTTGGAGATAATTTAAAAAAAGAGGTTTTGGAAAGTAAGTTTAAAAGGAGATTTTCGAAAGTGATTTGAATATGGATTTTTACAAGCCTCTAAAAATATCTCACTTTCCTAAAACGATTCTAATCATAAGAAGGTTAGAACCATTCTAGAATTGTGGTTTTGAAAATAACAAGTATTTGAAAATATGGACCATATTGGTCACTTTAAATGTAACACTTTCCTAAAGCAACCCTAACCATGGAACGACTAGAGTCACCTTAGGATTATGATTTTGAAAATAAATTTTGAAGAAGAAAATCTTATTGTAAGTTTTGAAAACGGTTTTGATGCAAGTTTTGAAAACAAGTTTAAAAACGATTTTTGGGGAAATGCAAGATCATTATATGCATGTCGCGCCCAGATTTTTCGCACTCGAGGAATACTCACCCAAGCGGGAAAAATACTGTACCCACCCTCCTAAAAGAATGAATGCGACTAGGTTTGAATTGAAAAATTGATTTGAATAAAGGGATTTTGAAAAAGATTTGGAGTCGCCACCTAACTTGATTAAGGTGAGTTAGGTCACCTAAAAACTAAGAATAATCCGAAGACTACACTTAGGGTTTTTGGAAAAACGATTTTTGAAAATATCTCCTCAAGAGAGGGTTTTTAAGAAAAACAGGTTGTTTGGCAGCCTTTGGAAAACATTTAGCGCTTTTTGAAAAATAACTCCTTTTTGGTCTTTGAAATCAGTGATCCTAGGTTCGGAGGTTGGTTACGTGCAGGGAAGACGCACTAAGTAATCACCCTACCCGGCCCTTTCGGTACGTACATGTCAATCTACCCTAGATTCGCCTATAAGAGTCTTTAACTAACTATAGTTCAACCCTATCCATTTTAGAAAAACAATGCTTGAAAACTAACATGATGCATGATATGCAAGTGCAATAGAAGAGAATTGAAAAATAGATTTGAAAAGAGATTGATTTGAAATTGATTTGATTTGAAAATTGATTTGAAGAGATGGAATTAAAATTGGAAAGTTTGAAAATTTGGAAATAGAAATTTGAAAATTGAAATTTTGAAATTGAAATTTTGAAAATAGATTGGAATTTGGGATTTGAAAAATGTGGAGACCGCACCCATGAGGGTGGAATTGAAAGTTTGAAAAGTGTTGTGACTGCACCTATGAAGGTTACCTATGTATCCCTTTGGGGGAATCAGGTTAGTCGTAGTTCGGACCGGAGTCCGATTGAAAAGAGATTGACTTGAAGAGAGAGATTGGATTGGAAGAAAGAGATTGAATTGAAAATTGGATTCGATTTGAAATTAGAAGAGGAGATTGGAAATTGAAATTGAGAAGATTGGACTTTGATTCGGAAAGATTGATTTGGACTTGTTTTGAAAAAGAGAAGGTTTAAGAAAACCTAGACTTAAGAAAGATGAGACTTAGGAAAGATTTGACTTGACTTGGAAGGTTTAGGAAATTAGGAAGAATTGGATTTAGGAAATGTTCAAATTAGGAAAGTTCCAAATTAGGAAAGCTTTGAATTAGGAAAGTTTCATTTTTGGAAAGTTTTGAAATTAGGAAAGTTTGGAATTTAAGGAAGTTTGGAAATTGGAAAGGTTTAAACTTAGGAAAATTTTGAATTTAGAAAGTTTTCAAATAGGAAAGGTTTTCAAACTAGGAAAGTTCCCAAATTAGGAAAGTTTTGAAATAGAGAAGTTTTGAAAATTGGAAAGTTTAGAATTTGGAAAGGTTTGAAAAAGGAAAGTTTTGAAAATTGGAAAGTTTCATTTTAGGAAGTTTTAGATTTTAGAAAGTCTTAACTTAAGAAAGTTTTGAATTTAGAAAGCTTAGAATTTTAGAAAGATTTGACATTTAGAACGTTTAAGATTTTGAAAGTTTTAGAATTTTTTTTTTTTAGAAAATCTTGAGATTAGGAAAGGTTTGAATTTAGGAAAGATTTGAAAACTTGGATTTGGAAAGTTACGATTTGGAAAGGGGAAGGATTAGGAAAGGGTTGAATTAGGAAAGATTTGAATTTTGAAATTTAAGGAAAAATTTTTATGTTCAAGTTTTGGAAACTTAGGATTTAGGAAAGGAGAAGCTTAAGAAGGATTCGAATTAGGAAAGAGTTGGATTAGGAAAGGATTGGATTTTGTTTTGAAAAGGGAAGGTTTGATTTTGTTTCCAAAAACGGAGGATAAGATCTAGTTTCCTAAACGGGGAGATTTGATTTGGTTTCCTAAAGAGAAGATAGGATTTGACAAGGATTTGGAAAGGGAGATTCTAGAAACCCTAGTTTTCAAAGTGTGGAATTTTAACATAGAAAAGAGGTTTTGGAAACATGTATAGTTTGGATGTGAAAACAAAAGATTTTGAAAACCTAGATTTGGGGCAAAGTTTGAAAACCATGTCTTTGGGAAGAAAATTAGGGTTTCCTAATTGTGGGTTCTAGGGCTTGACTTGGGCTTTAAGAAAATAGATTTTTGGAAAGTACGTTTTTTGAAACAAAAGTTTTCTAGAAGGGAAATCCTAGGGAGGAGTTTTTGGAAAGTGAATTTGAAGAGGGAGTTTTTGGAAAAAGATTTTAAAGAGAAGTAGTTTTGGAAAGTGTGTTTTTGGAAACAAAGATTTTAGAAGGAAATCCTTGAGAGGAGTTTCTAGAGGAAAGATTTTTGGAAAGATTTTTGGAGAGAGTTTTTCTAGGAAGGTTTTTGGTAGAAGATTGTTGAAGAGAGTTTTTGGAAAGATTTTTAGGGAACGTTTTTAGAAAGTGAATTTTAAGGAGAGGATTTTGAAAAGAAGTTGAAAAATGGAGTTGAAAAATGGAGTTTTGAAAAATAGATTTTAGGAGGCAGTTTTTGAAAACAATTTTGGAGAGGAAAGTTTTAGGAAAGTATGTTGAAAAAGAAATTTTTAGAAAGCGAGATTTTTTGAAAAAAGAGTTTTTAGAAGATATAAAAATATCTCACTTTTCTAAAGCAATTCTAACCATAAGAGGGCTAGAACCACTTTAGGAAAACGGTTTTGGAAAACAATAAGATTTGAAAATATGGACCATATTGGTCACTTTTAATGTAACACTTTCCTAAAGCAACCCTAGCCATGGAAAGGCTAGAATCACCCTAGACTTGTGATTTTGAAAACACATTTTTGAAAAATAGATTTTGATGCAATTTTGAAAACAAGTTTGAGAACGGTTTTGAAAACGAGTTTGAAAATGAACTTTGGAAGATGCAAGACTATGATATGCACAATGCAATTTGGGGTCATGACCATAAAGGATAAGGCTTCACCACATAATCAAGGGGGCCGGACCCATGTGGTCTCTGATTAGACTAGAAGAAAGCCCCCAACAAGGTGACTCTCCAATAGCCCAATCCTACACATGGACTGGGAATCCCCTTATTTCAAGCATGCAAAGAAAGGGGGGGAAAGAGATGGGGGATTAAAATAGAGAAAACCTAAGTGGGCTAGGAGAGAGAAGAGAGAGGGGGGAAGTGCGGAAATTTAAATGGAGAACCTACCTTGTATCTTGTTTATTTTGCGCGCCGTGCTGTCTTCGGTCTTCGGTCTTCAATCTTTGTCTTGATCTTCACCTTCAGTCTTCAAGAGTTGTCTTCAAGCCTTGGATTGTAGCTCTTCAAGTCTTCAAAGGATGGTTGAAGGCTAGTGTATGAGTGTATGGGGGTGTATAGGAGTGTATAGGAGGCTAGGGTTTAGTGTATGGTGGTTAGGGTTTGGAAAACCTAGGGAGGCTAGGGTTTAGGAGGTGCTCGAGCTCTGTATATCGAATTATATGTTTTTTAGGTTGAGTTTGTGGATTCTTTTCACGTTGAATGAGTCTCTGTATTTATAAAGGTCGGACAACACTGGCGCCTGTTGCAGTAGCGCCAGGCCAAAGTTTACACTGGCGCCACTAGGAGTGGCGCCAGGCCATTTTTTGGCTTGGCGCCACTACTAGTGGTGCCAGCCAATTAGGAAATGTTTAAGATCGGCAAGCAACGTATCTTTGACTAGATTTGGACGCCTGTACTAGTGACTACCATGCAATTTTTAGCCTGGCTTCATTAGGAGTGGCTCCAGAAAGTCCGGGAATAATTTGAAGGAGCCGAGAATGACCTGGAAGGCTGGAAAGGAGCAAGAACACTTAAAATAGTGTCCTGGAGGTGTTTGACTTGAAAAGTGAGGACAAGATGTGTCGGAAAGGTTGACCAAGCCTTTAGGGGCAAAACAGTCAATCGGACCGGGAAACTGCCGAGACAAACTCGGACTGTCTCGGAAGAAGACTTGGGATCTAGAAACATTATTTAGAATGTTCCCAGAGGTTTCCGGTTTGATTCCCAAAGCCAGCGTGGTCGGAAAATGAGACCGGCCCACTAGGGGCAAAACAGTCATTTTGTACCGGGTTGGCCAGAACTGACTCGGAATGATCCGGAAAGGTAAAAGGAGGTTGAGAATACTATAAAAAGTAGTCTCAGGAGGTTACCGGTTTGATACCCAGAGCCGGTGTGGTCGAAGAAGGAGACCACCCCTCTAGGGGCAAAATGGTCATTTTGTACCGGGTTGGCCGGAACTGACTCGGAATGATCCGAAAAGGTAAAGGGAGGTTAAGAACACTATAAAAAGTAGTCTCAGGAGGTTACCAGTTTGATACCCAGAGCCGGTATGGTCGAAAAAGGAGACCGGCCTACCAGGGGCAAAACGGTCATTTTGTACAAGGTTGCCCTGAACTGACTCGGAATGATCCGGAAAGGTAAAGGAAGGTTGAGAATACTATAAAAAGTATTCTCGGGACATTACCGGTTTGATACCCAGAGCAGGTGTGGTTCCGAGGGCATTCGGATGCCTAGGGGCAAAATAGTCATCTTGACCGGAAAGTCTCGGAAAAGGTGCAAAGGACAGTTTGGTCATTTTTCACCAAAGTGGGTTAACAGACACTGGTGTTGACCTGGGTTTTGAGTGTTTCTGCCACTCTAATGGCGGTCGTCGTGACACAGAGGTTTGTTGCCAATTCCCTATATCGACCTATTTGTGAGTATTTCCGCTAATCTAATGGTTTTGTGAGTAGTTTCGCTACTCGAACCGTCTCGAGGAATAAACTGTCTCGAGAGAGGGATTGGAAAGGGGTCTTATCGTCTCCGAAGAGACGCGCCTGGATTGGAACCATCTCGAGGAATAAACTGTCTCGAGAGTGGGATTGGAAAGGGGACTTATCGTCTCCGAAGAGACGTGCCTGGATTGGAACCGTCTCGAGAGTAGGATTGCAAAGGGTTCTTACTGTCTCCGAGGAGACGTGCCTGGAGTGGAACCGTCTCGAGGAATAAATTGTCTCGAGAGTGGGATTGGAAAGAGGTCTTATCGTCTCCGAAGAGACGTGCCAGGATTGGAACCATCTCAAGGAATAAACTATCTCAAGAGTGGGATTGGAAATGGGTCTTACCGTCTCTGAAGAGACGTGCCTGGATTGGAACCGTCTCGAGGAATAAACTGTCTTGAGAGTGGGATTGGAAAGGAGTCTTACCGTCTCCGAAGAGACGTGCCTGGAGTGGAACCGTCTCGAGGAATAAACTGTCTCGAGAGAGGGATTGGAAAGGGAAAGGAAAGGACAATGCCCCTAAGGGCATTTTGGTTATTTTGCCTCTATTTGGGCCTGACAGGCTCGCGAAGCGATGGAAAGACGGAATTTGGACCTAGAGAATTGGTTTCGATGGGAATATGCCCACAATGACTTGAAAACAAGTCTGGACGGAGTGTAGACTGTCGAGCGGTCAAAAATGGGGTGCTTACAATGCACAATGCAAATTGGGGTCGTTAACATACAAGGTTAAAGGTTTCAGCACATAATCAAGGGAGCCGAACCCACGTAGTCTCCGGTTAGACTAAGAAAAAGCCCCCGACATGGTGACTTTCAATAGCCTAATCCTACACATGGACCGGGAAGTCCCTTGTATCAAGCATGCAAGAAGGGGTGGGGGGGAGGAAGATGGGGGATTAAAATAGAAGAAAACCCAAGTGGGTTCAGAGAGAGAAAAGCGATGGGGGAATTGCATAAATGTAAATAGGAAGCTTACCTCGTGTCTTCTTTTATTTGCTTTGCTTTATGCGCTTTATTCTTCTTGCTTTGCTTCAGTCTTCACCTTGATCTTTAAGAGTTTGTTTTGATCTTCGTGAGCTTCAGAGTTGCAACACTTCAAGCCTTTAATGGAGGCTTTGGAGGCAAGTGTAGGAGTGTATAGGGGTGTATGTGAGTGTATGGGAGCTAGGGTTTGTGTACGGAGGCTAAGATTTGAAGACTAGGGTTTAGGGAGGCTACGAGCTCTGTATATTGAAGAGGAGAGTTTTTAGACTGAGTTTGCAGACCCTTTTCACTCTAGAAGAGGCTCTGTATTTATAGACAGAAGAATAACCTAGCGCCTGTTGTAGTGACGCCAGACAAAATATTACATTGGCGCCACTCCTAGTGGCGCCAGCTAATTAGGAAATGTTTAAGGTCAGCAAGTAACGTATCTTCAGAAGATTTAGGCATTTGTACTAGTGACTACTATGCAATTTTTAACCTGGCTTCACTAGTAGTGACTCCGAAAGGTCCGGGAATGGTTTAAGGGGCCGGGAATGGTCCGGAAGGCCAAAAAGGGATAAGAACCCTTAGAACAGTGTCTCGGGGTAGTAGACTTGAAAAATGATGACATGATGTGTTGAAGGAGTTGACCGGGCCATTAGGGGCAAAACAGTCAATCGGGACGAAAAGTTGATAGGATGGACTCAGAATATCCTAGAAGAAGACTGAAAACTCATAAACATTACTTAGAATGTCCCAAGAGGTTACCGGTTTGATACCCAGAGCTGGTGTCGTTAGAAAAGGAGACTGGCCCACCAGGGGCAAAATGTTCATTTTGCACCAAGTTTGCCGGAACTGACTCGGAATGATCCGGAAAGATAATGGAATATTGGGAATACTATAAGAAGCATCTTTGGGAGATTTTTAGTTTGATACCCAAAGCCGGTGTGGTTCCCAGGGCGCTCAAATGCCTAGGGGCAATATGGTCATTTGATAAAAAAGTCTCAGAATTGGCCCGAAACTGACTGGAAGGCACCTAATCATGCCGGATTGTCTTTAAAACAATTTTGGAAGGGTGGACTTACCGTTCTGAAGACTTAGGTACTTTCTCAAGAAATGTGCCGAAAAATGGCCCCAAGGACAATTTGGTCATTTTTCACCAGAGTGGGCTAGTAGGCACTGGTGTTGACCTGGGTTTTGAGTGTTTCCGTCACTACAACGGCAGTCCCATGATATAGAAGTTTGTCGGCAATTCCTTATATCGACCATGTTTGTGAGTGTTTCTGCCACTTTGATGGTTGCGATATTTATGAGTATTTCTGTTACTCTAACGGGTCGCGATCATTCCAAAGACTACCTGATCTCGGGAAGCTGCAAGGTGGATTTAGTGCCTGAGGAATTAACTTTCTCGAAAGGCGTGTCAAAACGGACATTTCTTCATTAGCGCGCTAGAAGGGGCCAAAGGTGGACCATTCTACCATCTTGCGGACTTGGGGTCTCGTCTCGGTCGACAGGTTTAAAGGGACTTACCGTTCTGAAAAGTTCGCTCAGAAACGTGCCAGACAGGATGGACTTACCACCTTGAGGAATCAACTATCTCGAAAGGTGTGCCAGAGTGGATTTGGGATTGGAATTGGCCTAGAAAGGGGACTTACTATCTTCGCGAAAACGTGCCTACTAGAATTGGACCGAACAATGCCTCAAGGGCACTTTGATCATTTTTTCTCTATTTGGGCCCAATGGGCCCACGAAGCGATTGATTGACGGGATTAGACTTGGAAAGCTGATTTAAACCGGGATATGTCCATATTGATTTGAACTCAAGTCTGAACGGACTAGAGACTGTCCAGCGGGCAAAAATGGGGTGCTTACAACCACAGATACTAGAATGCAGGAACCGATTCCAGAAAATAAAGAAGAAGATTGTGTTGAGGAGGGGCAGCAACAACCCCCTCTACCATATGTTGAAGCACCTCCTCAAGTTGATGAGTCTCAACCAAGGAGATCTACAAGAGGCTGTGTTCTGACTTCGTCGACTAGATATCCAAAATCTGATTACATCATGCGTACTAACGAGGGGGAGCCAGAGGACTTCAAAGAAACACATAATCATCCAAACAAAGGCAAATGGATGCAAGCCATGTAAGAAGAGATAAGTTCGTAGCAAAAGAATTAGACCTATGATTTGGTAAGGCTTCCAAAGGCAAAAAAGCCTTAAGAAACAATTGGGTGTTTAAGTTAAAGAAAGATGACAGTAGAAAGCTAGTGAGACACAAGGCTCGATTGGTTGTCAAAGGATTCTAACAAAAGAAAGGAATTGGCTTTGACGAGATATTCTCACTGGTGGTGAAGATGACATCAATTCGAGTTATACTTGAATTGGTGGCTAGCTTGTATTTGAAGCTTGAATAGATGAATGTCAAGACAACTTTTCTGCACGGAGATATGAAGGAAGAGATCTACATGGAGCAGCCAGAAGGGTTTGAAGTTCCTAGGAAAAAAAACACTTAGTCTGCAAGTTGAAGAAGAGTCTCAATGGCCCTAAGCAAGCCACGAGACATTGGTACAAGAAGTTTGACTCATTTATGGTGGACCATGGGTACAAAAGGATTGCAGCAGACTAGTGTGTATATGTTCACAGATTCCTAATGACAACTTTGTTGCACTCTCACTCTATGTGGATGATATGCTGATAGTTGGCCAGGACGCAGCCATGATCAGCAAACTGAAGAAGGAGTTATCCAAGTCCTTTGACATGAAGGACTTAGGCCCTGCTTAGAGATATTGGGCATGCAGATAGTTTGTGACAAGAAGGCTAAACAGCTGTGATTGTCACAAGAGAAATATGTTGAACGTGTGATTAAGAGGTTCAACATGGCAAATGCCAAGCCAGTTAGTATACCACTGGCTAATCATTTCAAGCTGAGCAAGAGTTTGTGTCCCTCCTCGAAGACAGAGATGGAGGAGATGGAAGCAGTCCCATACTCTTCAACAGTTTGGAGTCTTATGTATGCAATAATATGTATAAGGCCAGACATTGCTCGCGTTGTAGGCGTTGTGAGCAGATTTCTCTCCAACCCTGGGAAAGAACATTGGGAAGCTAACAAGTGGATTCTTAGGTATCTGAAGGGTACATCGAAGTTGTGTTTATGTTTTGGCGGTGTTAAACCAATCTTGAAAGGCTATACAAATTCAGATATAGCCGGTGATCTTGATGGTAGGAAATCTACATCAAGATTTATTTACACCTTTGCAGGGGGAGCTCTATCATGATAGTCCAAACTGCAAAGTGTGTACCTTTATCTATAACGGAAGTTGAAGCTGAGTAGATGGTAGTAGCGAAAGCAAAGAAGAAAATGTTGTGGATAAAGAGGTTTCTCCAAGAATTGGAAATCAAGCAGAATGAGTATAAAGTACATTGTAATAGTTAGAGTGCTCTAGACTTAAAAAAGAACTTAATGCACCACTCTTGCAATAAGTGCATCGATATTCGCTATCATTGGATACGCGAGGTTATGGAGCAGTAATTGTTGAAACTGGTGAAAATCCACACAAAGGAGAATCCAACTGATATGTTGACAAAGTTGGTCGCACATAAAAAAATTGAGCTATGCAGAGACATGACTAGAATGGACTCCAAATGAAGACTAGCACGGTACAGTCCTCTCCAATGGGCATGGAGGGAGAGAATTGTTGAACCCATGGCATTGGATTCTTCATTGGATCCATGCCATTAGATCCTAATTGGATCATTAGCATGCAACTTCTCCATTAATGGGTCTTCCCTACACTCCAAGACACCATTGATGGAAGCTTGAGAGTGTAGTGAGGTGTTTGAGAGAGTTTTTTTGTAAGTTAAGTTAAGTTAAGTTGAGTGAAGAAGCTTTTCTTTTGCTCCTTTGTAATCGGTTTTCTTCATTTAGTGAAGTTATTTTTCTCTCTTAATTTGTGTTTGAATATTTTATGGGCACAACAGTAATCAATGTTGATTTTCCTAGTCGTAGTGTCAGCAATCATGGAGAAGGCTTCTTGAGAGAGATGCAAGGCTCCTTGGCATCCATGTGATCGTAGCGATCCACGACCTTCACAGTCACGCTGCCACCCCTACAAGCCTGTGGGACGCCTTGGTTTGTTGGTCCAGTGCATGAAACGTTGTACATTCTTCCACACGCAGCTCCATTGTCCCAGAGGGCATCACTGACTGCAACTATCATCACCCCTTGATCTTGGAAGCCATAGGATGTAAAGGCTGGCAAACCAAAACATATTAATAAACATAGTTATACAGTTCACATTTTTGGAGAACATGATTTTTACATTTTCTTGCTAGAAGTTTGAGCTAATAGCAGCTCATACGCACATGGGTACAAGTTGTTTACTCTCTACATTTCACTTGCTAGTCACTACACTGGTTGGATGAAACCTAGAGAGAAATAGAAGAAATACAAAAAATGCTATTCTTCTAGAAAATCTATACACAATACCCACTAGAATGATGAGGCGGTGGAATTATTATAATTAATAGTCATCATGATGGGTGATTGTTTTAAAGTGGGTAGCTCTTATCTAATCACATCATTTTGGTGATAAATCTTATAAATTTTTTTCTGTTTATATAGTATTACTTGAGAAATATTTGGTGCACTTGGAGCCTCACCTCAGTCTATAGTCTTGCTCTACCATTTACTCTTTTTCAATGTGTTCAAGACCCGTCTAGTTCAAGAATTAATCCATTGTATTTGTGAGAGAACAAGTGTCGCGCCCAGATTTTTCGCACTCGAGGAATACTCACACAAGTGGAAAAAATCCTGTACTCTCTCGTTAGAACTCACCCTCCTAGAAGAATGAGTGCGACTAGGTTTGAATTGAAAATTTGATTTGAATAAAGGGCTTTTGAAAAATATTCAGAGTCGGCACCTAACTTGATTAAGGTGAGTTAGGTCACCTAAAAACTAAGCATAATCCGAAGACTACACTTAGGGTTTTTGAAAAAGGATTTTGAAAATATCTCCTCAGGAGAGGGTTTTTAAGAAAATAGGTTGTTTGGCAACCTTTGAAAAATATTTAGCCCTTTTTGAAAAATAACTCCTTTTTGATCTTTGAAAACAGTGATCCTAGGTTCGGAGGTTGCTTACGTGTAGGGAAGATGCACTAAGCCATCACCCTACCCCGCCCTTTCGGTACCTACATGTCAATCTACCCTAGATTCACTTATGAGAGTCTTCAATTAACTAATAGTCAATCCTATCCACTTTAAAAAACGATGTTTGAAAAGAAACTAACATGATGCATGATATGCAAGTACAATAGAAGAGAATTGAAAAATAGATTTGAAAAGAGAATAATTTGAAATTGATTTGATTTGAAAAGATGGAATTAAAATTGGAAAGTTTGAAAATTTGGAAATAGAAATTTGAAAATAGAAATTTGAAATTGGCATTTTGAAAATAGAGTGGAATTTGATATTTGAAAAATGTGGAGACCACACCCATGAAGGTGGAATTGAAAGTTTGAAAAGTGTTGTGACTGCACCTATGAAAATTGCGTACGTATTCCTTTGGGGGAATCAGGTCAGTCGTAGTTCGGACAAGAGTCCGATTGAAAAGAGATTGACTTGAAGAGAGAGATTGGATTGGAAGAAAGAGATTGAATTGAAAATTGGATTCGAAGATTTGAAAAGATTGGATTTTAGGAAATGTTTGAATTAGGAAATGTTCGATTTAGGAAAGTTCCGAATTAGGAAAGTTTTGAAATTAAGAAAGTTCTCATTTTATGAAAGTTTTGAAATTGGAAAGCTTCGAGTTTAGAAAGTTTTCAAAAAAAGAAAGGTTTTAAGATTAGGAAAGTTCCCAAATTAGGAAAGTTTTGAAAATCGGAAAGTTTTGAATTTAGAAATGTTTTGAAAAAGGGAAGTTTTGAATTTGGAAAGCTTTGAAAACAAGGAAGTTTTGAAAATAAGAAAGTTTCGTTTTAGGAAAGGTTTGAAAAAGGAAAGTTTTCAGTTTAGGAAATGTTTGAATTAAGAAAGTTTTGAGTTTAGAAAAGCCTTAGATTTAGAAAGATTTTGAAGTTTTGGAAAGTTTAGAATTTAGAAAATTTGGAAGTTTAGAAAGATTTAACTTAAGAAAGTTTTAAATTTAGAAAGTTTTGAATTTGGAAAGATTTGAAATTTAGAAAGTTTAAGATTTAGAAAGTTTTAGAGTTTTAGAAAATCTTGAGATTAGAAAAGGTTTGAATTTAGGAAAAGTTTGAAAACTTAGGTTTGAAAAGTTAAGATTTGAAAAGAGGGTAGAATTAGGAAATGGTTGAATTAGGAAAGATTTGAAAGTTGAGTTTTGAAATTTAGGAAAGATTTTTATGTTCAAGTTTTGGAAACTTAAGATTTAGGAAAGTGGAAGTTTAGGAAGGATTTGAATTAGGAAAGAGTTGGATTAAGAAAGGATTGGATTTGGTTTCTAAAAAAGAAAGTTTGATTTCGTTTCAAAAAACGGAGGATAGAATCTAGTTTCCTAAACCGGTAAATTAGATTTAGTTTCCTAAAGGGAAGATAGGACTTGGCAAGGATTTGGAA